>CM057822.1:66897692-67032692 GCA_030067965.1 Latrodectus elegans | reverse complement strand
TTATATTTTCTGACAAATTTTTATTTCAGATTTTCAAAGAAAACATTTTGAATATAATAAAACAACTTAATGCACAATGTTAGGAATTACAGCGATATAAGAAACACATATATTCTTAAAGTAATTTTACAGCATATCTAATAAAATTTTTATTAACAATATAAGAATCGAATATTACATTCGTTTTTAAGAACAATAAAAATACTTTTCAGTCCTTTTTACATTACGTATTATATATTTATACATTTTTCTTTCAATATTATAGTTAAATAAGATTATTGAATGTTTTTCATGCAAATAACCTATCATTGAATTTATATAATTAAATATAGAAAAGCTTATTTAGTAATAACTGTTTACACTTGATATTTGCAAATGAAATTATAGGATGATTTTTTTTTTGGATTTTGGAAATAAAGATTTGAATTACTAAAGTTGAGGCTTGTCGAATAAATTATATTTTGGTTCAACATGTTTTATATTTCTGTTGAATTAAAACCGACAAAAGAATGTTTAAACATATGATTTTGTTACTGATTTACAATAATGGCAATGAATGTAAATAAACCAGAACATTGAATTATTCATTTTAAATGTAATTTCTGTAATTTATTTTTTTGACAATTTTTGCTTGAGTTAAGTACATTTTTCAATTTTAAATTAATATCTGTATTAGTATTCGTATTATGTATTTTAGATAGAAAAATCTATTCATACGTATGCGGATTAAAAGTTTTAAAAATATTAAATTCTATAAATTCTTATAAGTAATCTAAGAGTATTCAATTATACGTAAATTATTAGCAACACGACTTAAATACTATTACAAGTTAAGTTTTAATTAATGAAAATAAAATTGTAACTTTCATAAAAAAAATAATGCTTTGTTTTTAGAAAAAAATCAAATTCAATAGAAAGTTGTAATTTTTGTTTAGTATTTAAATATCTATTAATGCAAATTGATACAATATAGATAAAGAAAAAAAATACTATTAAAATCTTGAGATCATCTCTGTTTCTTCAAAATATTAATTAGTTTTAAATTTATATCCCGAGCTAGTAGCAGTACATTAAATTTTCTACTTTACTCTACTTGCAGTTTTTCATATGACAATAAATATATTTTTGAATTTCCTTAAAAACAAATTATGCTGTTTAATTTCAAATAAGTTTGATGCTATTCACCTTTATAAATTCACATTTGAAATTTATACACTTTATGTAAGTACTTTTTTATTATTTGTTGTATGGAATGTCATTGCTGCTTTAGAAAATATTTTTTAATTGTTTACATTCAATTAACTTTAAAATAACTGCTGTTAAAGATCTAATAAAATTATTAATTATATGTGCACTAAACTATTTTTAACCATATTTGTGCTTAAAAGATTACTAAAACTTTTAGAAAAATTTAAAATGTTCTTGAAAATCATTGACTAATTAAAAGCAATGTTATAGTTTTAATCATCGTTATAATATAAACTGCTTAAGTAATTACAATAAATTCATTGTGAACAATATCATAATTATCAGAATATTTCATATATTTAAAATGCATTTAGTAAAATTTGAATATTTGGAAATTCTTTGAGATAGCAATATAACACATTTTGAAAATGTTTAGATTTCACTGGTGATTATGTAAAAAGTGGAATTTACAATTAAATGTTTGATTTATTACTTTATTATAGCTTTCAAAAATCTTTGATTCTATAATCAATTGTTTAATTTTGAGCGCGTTATTGCGGTTTTCTCCTGCGATGTTACATTGTTAGAATCCCGAATTTGGTTCAATTAATACTTCAGCCATCATTAATTTATTACAACACTTTTAGTATCAAATTAAAATTTTTTGATTACGAGATTTATCATTTCTGATTTATAATAATGATTATATTTTTAGAGAAAATTGACAGTAATGTAATCTTTCTGAAAAGCTTAGTTGCACATCAGGCAGAATAAAGAAAGCACCTAAAAGCAATAATATTTTCGAGAAATAATATGCCTACATTAATGATTGTATAAGATTTGATAAGTTTATTGAAAGAAAACAATGAAAATAAGCTAAAAGAGGAAGTATATCATACATATTTTCGAAATAAATTTTTTCTTTGTAATGTTTATAACAAAATAATTTTTGCTCGGTGATTTCTTATCGTGCAAATGAATTAAATATATTTGTGCAAAATTGGATTTTAGAATAGACACGAAAAAAAATTTTGATTTTAACTGATTTAATTTTAGAGATGATAATAATAAATTATTATTTATTCTTTCGTGTGTTCACCATTAGTTTTCCATGAATTTCAACAATTTTTCTTCTAAATCTGGACATAAAATATTATTTTCAATTGAAATTAAATTTCACTTTAAAATGTCAATGATCTTCTTTGAAACGAGAACTACATTTATTTGCTGCTAATCATGATTTCCTAATCATAATAATTTTAAATTATTTTCAATCCAATACCATACTTTAAATAAATAACAAACTTACTTCTGCACAACCCAGTAAAAATAATAAATTCACGCACTTCTTCCTAATTATCTATACCTACTCTATTAACAATTATTCCATATCTTAATTATGTCATTTCCATCGACGAATCATTCACTTCATTTAAAAAAGTATTCTTTAAAAATGAAAGCTCCAAATATTCTTAAACTAAAGAAATTTGACCAATGAATTTCATCAAAATTTTGCTCATTTCAATCCAAAATCATATAAGATTTCTCCATGAGAACTTTCGTATATCCAACTTTTTTTTTGTTTTGATTACGCATTAAAATGATAGAACTCAACTAGGGGCTTAACTACAGGGACACATATTGGAGCAACAAGGAACCATAAAACGCCACAACCTGTGGCTCTAAATTTGATTCATACTCTGATGACTCAAGAATCTCCAACTCAGTTGTGTATAAACTGTTGATTTATCAAACAGCCATTAATTTAATTTCACCATTGAATATAATTTGCTTTTGATAATCCTAGACTTCATTATTCATTCTTGTTATTAGTTCTTTCTAAGCATATTATGTTAGTACTTAAGCAAATAATACTTCATAATTTATTACAAAACGCACACTATAATTTTTTTTTTGTTTTTAAACTTTCATGATTTGTCCAGTGATAAAGTATGCAATTCCCATGGGATTTATTTATTAGCTAGTTCCGAAGGTGTGGTTTATGCCTACTAACCCTAAGTACATAAAAGGCCCTTTCCTTCTCAATTTACTGTTTCTTTTAAAGTCTTATCAGAACAGTGATCGTTCTAATTCTATAACATAATAAATGGGCTTTGAATAAATTATTGATAAGACATAAACAAAAATGTTAAAAGAGGATGCATAACTTTTATTTTAGTTGAAATAAGCATCATTATGGTCTAAAAATAATTGCAGTTGAATGTGAGAATATTCATGATTAATAAATATGCAGTAAAATACATAATAAAAAAACTTAACTCTATACAATTAAAAAATTAAGAATCATGAATGTATTAATATGATATTATGCAATAAGTTATCAAATATTAAGATCAAATATTATGATGCATAATTTAGAAGCTGCCTAAAATTTAAATATTTAAATAATTGTTCCTAATAATGAAAAAAACTTTTATTTTAATTAGTTTTAGATTTTTTATAATTATGTTATATTCTATAACTATTATTATTTTCCTAATAATTAAGCCACAGACATATAAACATATGTACACATATATACACCTATATATAACATATATGTATATTATGCATACAAATTTGATGTTAATAAAATGTAAGTATAATTGTTAGTTTTTTAATTTAAATAATTTAAAATAGAATTAACTAATGCATATATTTTGGCATATTTTGTGCAATTATGTATTTTAAGAGAGTTCTTATTTTCTTACTTTTAAAATACAAATATATACCCTTACACCCATAAATATTAAACTATGATATTTATTTACTGTAACTTTTGAACCCTCCAAGTCCTATTTAACTAATAATTCAAAGGTATTGAATTGGTATAAAATGTTTAAATAGTTAATTCCAGATTATCTTTAATATTTTATATCAGTAAATGTATGTTTAATAAAAGTTAATATTTGATATAATTTCCTTAAATTAGTATAAATAAATTTATGTTTTAAATAAAATGCCAACTTGGAAAAATATGCTTCCAAGTAGAAAATAAATAATGACATACATAAGTGTATGAATTACAGAAATATTATGCTGATTTAATATAATTGAAATTATATTCTTATGAGTGACTAATTACATTATTTGATAGTAACGTTTAATTTGTTTTCTAATTGATGTGATAATTCAATTCTGATTTAAAATTGTTAAACTAATAATTTTTTGTAATCTCCCATTTCTTTCTTAAATATACACATAAGACTTTAGCAGTACTTTAAATACCAAACATTTAATTAAAAAATAGATTGTTGATTAAATTTTATTTATTTTAATGAATAAATATAAATTAATACTAAAATTAGTAAACATAATAAAAACTGAAATTGTTTGCTTCAACTTTATTTATTCATTATAATTTATTTATTCGTATTTTAATTAATAATATGTAATACATTTTACAATGATTTCTTATACGTTTTAAATTAATATAGGTAAAGCTATTTGGTATCATCAATTTTCGAAGTGAACTTAATAATAGGCTGTGCCTCTTATAGGCATGGTATTTAAAAAATAAATTAAAATCATTTCATTTGCATTTTTATTTAAGTTTACTTAGACTATAACGATATTAATTCAAGAAAAAAATCTATTCACATGTTTATATGGTCAAATTTAATTCATAATTCAAATACATAAGAATAAAAGGAGCACTCTAAAAACAGCTTTAATGAGAGAAAAGTTAAATTAATTGCTGGTTGAGATTAAGAGGGACGAAAAGAAGATAACTTATAAGCAAAGTCATTATATATTGAGCAAACTTTTAGACACCCTTCTTAAATGCTAACAGTTCCTTAGACATCTAAGGTCACGCGAGTCTATTTGCCAAGTTATAATCCTCTATCTTTAGGAGTAAGGAATGAAGGCATTACTTCGTTGAATTTTATATAAGCATAAATCCCGTTCAATCGATCACAGCTTGTGTACACAGAATATGATCACTTGGGAAAAGGAGTATGCATAGTAAATAACGTGTCATGCATTTAGAAATTTCAAGAATAAATAAAAAGGTCTCAGTAGATTACATTGGTGCTATTTTCTCGATTTTAAACTATGCCATTACAAAATATAAATGCATATAGTTTAGTTGATATAGAAACAACAATTTCAAAAAAATAATTATTACATAAGCAAGTATATCTTATTATCAAATAGATGTGTAAAATGAAATTTTAAGTTATAAATATAAATTAAAGTATTCCATTTTTCAATTACTTTATATAATCAATGACTTATTTTAAATATTTTTGATAAATTTTTAAAATGGAAAACACTAATGAAGGTGACACTTGCTCTTGAATTATTGATGTTTTCTGGCATGCAGTTTAATTGTAGATTTGATTGTTGTGTATTATTGATTCAAGTTTGAAAACAAATCCTCCTTTAATGAAATAAATTATTCATGAAGAGAGTAAGCATTTTTAAGACGTGTAGTAATTTCAAGAACAAAATAAGAATAAATCTATTATAAATGTGATCAATAAAAAAATGTTGCGTATAATATTTAATGAACTAAACCTCTCATGTTAGGGAACTTGAGTATTTTATGAATTTAAATTTATGATATAATCATACATATGTAAACGATTATGCTTACAAACCTAAATATAAACTATTTTATAGGAAGAAAAATATTCATAACTTGTACACTATTTAATTGTGCTGATCCTTCTTATTTATTCAGAAATAATTTAAAGAACGTCATACACAATTGATTTAACTATTTCCATACAACATTGTTAATATTTATTTACAATTCCTTACATTACATTTGTACTATTTACATTTTAGCGGAACTATGAACAGAAAATTATTATTAATCGTGTGTTGTGCTTTACACGACAGTATGTAATGCATTATTTATAGCGTAGAAAATGATTTATGTAAAAGAAGTAGGACATACATAAATAAAACTAGCGAAAGATTTTCATCACAATAGCTCTCATTCACTCTCGCACTCTCTATTATAAAAAACTTTCAATTTACACGTTCATTCATTACATTCTTTTACACTGTTTTTTTTAAATAATTTTTAAAATGTATTTATAGCTAATATATACTGTCTTACGTTTCACTCAATAAATATTTTTATCGTTAATTTTTAGAAAATTTTTTTTCAAAACACTAATATAAATCTAATATATGCATCAATGCTAATTACATTTTCTTGATTTTTGAAAGACTGAAGTAAGTATAAGCCACGTAAGAATTTGAGAATGTAATTAAAAATGAAATGCCTTATTACAAAACGTTGATTTCTTTTTAACTTAATAATTATATTTCTTCTTTCTTGCCTGCTACAAGCATTTTAGTGTAGATCTACAAAAGTGTGCGTCATAATCTACCAATCTCAATATATTTTGTTAATGAGATAGGATAACACACAATTAACTTTACTCACAATTAAATTAGTAAAATGTATATATATATATATATATATATATATATATATATATATATATATATATATATATATATATATATATATATATATATATATATATATATATATATATATATATATATATATATACATCTTCTGTCCATTGTCAGTTACATTAAAATAAGTTTGAGTTATTTTTAATGCCCAGTTTTTCAGCAATCTATATTTAATTTTATTCTATCTATCTTTGTGATAATGTAATATCACTTACTTTGTATTATTTTGAATGACATTTAACATATCACAAGTGACTTTACTAAATATTTTTTTTGCAATTTACTGCCTTAAGACTAAATATATTTCTGTGAAAATTTCATAAATTTCAAGCAATTTAACACATTTCTATACTGATTCATTTCTTGAAAATTATCGTGTTTTGGAGAGTAACAATTTGTTTAACAGTTCATTTCTTCCCAATATTTATCATACATTCGTGATTGAAGTGGTTGCTTCCTTATTTGATTAGTTTATTTAATGCGTATGTGTAATATATAATTAAGAACATTATTAATGGCATGTATTACAATGCAAATTTGATAATCTTTGCTAAAGGATACCATCAACAACAAGCAAGCTTTTGTAATATATTATTTATAATTTCCTGTTTCTTTTAATTATTTTTACAAGCACTGGCATATTGTTGATTCTGTACTAGTTTTAAGGTATTTAACAAATTATTAATGTACAATTTAATGTACGCATATCTTGTTTAAGCCCTAAAAATCAGCTTTTCCCAAAAGTAGATTCATCTAATCGGACAAGAACGTACAGATTCTTATTTTTAAAAGAATATTATTTTACATTTCTTCTTCTTTGTATTATTTTCGCAATTTGAATTTAGAAGTATGCTCTAAAAAGTGTAGTCACAAAATTACTTTAATCTTAACTTCATATAATTTAAGCATAATTTCATATACTTTATTTCAATAAAAAAACATGTTTACATGGCATAATTCTAAAATTGCAGTGCAATTCTAAATTACATTCATAATTCTTAAGCGCAGATTATTTAACAAGTAAATATGTCGTTTTTAAAATTATATTTTTAAAATATAAAATTATAAAATTTAATTGCGTTGATTATTCTGCGAATAAACGTTACAAATGCCTCTTGAAAGTCAAGAAGTCAGATATTTAATTTATAATTAAAATTTGTTGTTGCGTATATTTATCTAAATATAATTTAAGTGTGTGTGTTTTTTAAATTTATAATTAAAAGTTATTATGCATTTTTTATCTTATTTTCGTAATAAAATTGTCAGTATTAGCATATTAAGATAAGCGTGTAATCATTTCCTTTTATAATAATATGTTCTATAATAAAATACAATTTTTAAAATATGTTGAATTCAATCGACTTTAATTTCCAAAAGAAAAAAAAATAAATAAAATGGATAAGCAACAGAAAATATATTTCAGAAATTAAAATTTCATATCTTAGTAAAAATGTATTAATTTTTTTTTCATTAAATGTATGCTATTATGATCATTTCGAATGTTTTAAAATAAAATCAATTTAAATAAAATATTATTTAAGTCAAATAATATCTAATATTCAAGTTAATTTTGTATGAAATAACTTTAAGAGCAATTATTGCTTAAAATTAATTTATTAAATATAACTTAGTAGAGAATGTATTTTTTAAATATTAATTAAGCATGAAATATACATTTTAAATATTACTATATTACAATAAGCTTTCATTCAAATTTGAAAGACATCTTATTGTAATTAAATTATTGATAAATTTTATTTAAAATATATATTTTATTACTCATAAAAAGTTAAATACATTTATTTCATATTTCCAAATAATTATAGAATAATTATTTATAATTCTGAAGCACAAACTTGTCTTAATTGTTAAAGGAAGCATATCAATGGAAAAAAAATATGATTTTATATTGATACAACAGTGAGTTTTTTAATAGTTTTTATAGTTTAGCTTCGTTGCGTAAGTCATACGAGTGTTATTTACTTTAAATAGTGTATTTCTAAATTTTATGATATTATAAGTGTTTTTTTTGAATAATACTTCTTAATGTGATAATTTGAGTAGTAAAATTCGAAATATAATAATGTCATTTTTTTATAATGATTTACATATTTTGCTGATTTCAAAAAGGAAAGTACATTATATTAATTTTTTTTCTAAATGTATATAAGTTAATAAAATACAAATACAAATTTTACTTAAAAATTTAGAATCTGTGTCCAGTATAAATAATTTTCATTTTAATCCACCAATAAATATATTTCTTAAAAATGTAATTTCTCCAAAACATGTTAATGTGATATGTTATTCAAGCATTTTTTGATGCATGCGTTATATATGCTAATGCAGGTATAAACTATGCATTAGCATAGTTTATACCTGCATTAGCATATATAAACTATGCTAATGCAGATAGCTTCTCTAAAATTTGAATATCATTTATTGGAAAATTTGATTAATTGATGTTGATCAATGAGAAAAATTTGTTAAATACTGCTGATGATTGCAAGTAATCAGTTACAATTATCCAAATGTACATATTTTTTTGACAAAGAACACTAAGAACTTTTAAAGTAAGGTATAATATGATAATTTTTGAACGCAGTTAAGTAATTTTAAGAGTAACACTTAATAAATTAATAAAATAGTTCCTAAGACTAAAACTGCCACAATGCAGTTAAGGAAAGTGATCTGAAATACCGATTTGTTGCATGTAGTAAAAATTATTTTTTTCTAAATATATTTAAATTAAAGTATAATTTGTTATAAAATGCTGTAAATAAAAATATGCATTATATTTTTGCCTAAACAAGGAATTTTATATTTTTAGGAAGAAAGATTACAATTTATGAAGCCAATACTTGAAAAATAAATAAAATAATACCTAACACCTAAATATATTAACATTTTAATTTCCACGTAAACTAAATTGCATTTATAACTGACTAAAAATTAAAGTTCAACTTTACAGAAAATTTTATTAAAAATATGCACAATACTAGAAAAAATAGCGTTTCGCTAAATAGTGTTTTAAGGGTTTGGCTTCATGGAAAAAAATATAACGGCAAATAATAATATTTTAGTACATAATGAATATTTTCTCTACTCTTTTTCTAATATATTGTGTGTAAATGTCTAAAATAAAAATGCACGATACATACTTTAACCATAACAATACTGAATTTATTTACAGAATCTATATTGCATAAGCAGTATATATTTTAATATACGATGTAATTATTTACATGAGTGAAACAATATATTTTAATGTTTTCTTACTTTTTTTTAATGACAAGTTTTATTTAGACTATCTTTTATTTCAGTATAATTTATCATTTCAAAAAATTTAGTTTCATGCTATTGAAGCTCTTTTCTTTTGTGAAATCAGAGAAAAACTTAGTAAAACAAATTATGTACATTTCTAAAAAAATAGAATTTACGGTCTTTCTTTATTTGAATGCTAATGGTTATTAATTCTTTAAACTCTCTTGAATATCTTGGGAGAAATTTATTATGTATAGATTTTTGTTTAACAATCGTTTGTTAAGTATACAAATTAAGATTTATTGGCGAAGTCTTTTCTTGACATAAGATTTAATGAAGGCTATCATTTATGTCTTTTGTTTGAAGAAATAAATTTTAAGAATTACAAAAGAATTTATTTTTTTTTTATTATATTTATTTTTTATTTTTATATCCTTTAAAAATTCATGAGAACTCGGTGCTTAAACTTCAAGGAAATTATAAATTCAGTGAAAATGGTTGTTAGAGTAAAATCTATAAACTGCTCAAATAAATTTACTTACTCACGTAATTAGATTGTTCAAAAGTGAATGTAAATTTTCAACTTGCTTGCTTTCTATTTATTATATTTTGTATTGTTTTACAAGTATTCCTTAAAAACAGATTTAATTTCTTTAATATCATATAGCTTAAAACAATAATTTGGCTATTGTTATAATTATAAAGATGCAAAATTTTTTTAATTTGTTAGAATAATTAATCAATGATTTATATGATTGAATAACAGTTTTTAAATTATATTTATTAAATTATTGTGTTTTTTTAAATATTACAATACCTTTTGTATTATAGAAAACAATAATTTTATATGAATTGAAGTCTGACTAAATATGTAAATAAATGAAACGTCTAAAGTATTAAGTTAATTGTAAAATTAAAATAACTCAATGAATTAAAATAAAAATAGATGAAATATTGTTGGAATTTAATTGCTTTTTCTTATAAATTAGTATTTTCTACTAGAGTTCTTGGCAAAAATCGCAATATTCATTCGATATATATGACGGGTAACTTTACTACTTCTGTTAAACAAAAAACATTTCTTTATTGAAACAGAAATTTCATGTTATTCAATACAGAACTTTTCAGTTCAAGGAACTAATGTATTTCACATATATATAAATCACTTGCAAATTTATGCATCTGATTGAAAAATGCAGTATATGAATATCTAGGCTTCATTAACTTCCAAGAAAATATAAATATTTTACTGAATTTCCGCTTCGAAAACAACTTTTTGAAAATATTCCTAACTTCCACATCATGTTCACATTCAGATAATTTTGTTCAGAAATTTTTTAGATAGAAGTTTTGATTAGAAGTTTTGCAGATAAAGTTTTATAATACTTAAACTATATGTTTTGATAAATTTCAGTTGTCTTTTTAATTTTCCTTTTGTTCCTATTTAGACAAAGATACTATAATATATATATTTTATTTTAATTTTATTACAAACATACTAAAATATCGCAATATTTTCCCTACATTTGAATTGCTGAATGGCGGATAGCACAAATATTTAAGTAAGACATAGACTTATTGGTCCCATACGTGCTACAGGACTGTCTGAGTTAGGCAATCAATTACTTTATTAGTGAGTGTCCTCTTGTGATTTGCAAATTATAAAAATTCTGAACTTTAAACATAAATTATTTTCATCATCAGAATATTGATGTTAAAAAGTTCGTATAAATAACAGTGCATAATGCAAACTTAAAAGAACATTAGTGTTCTTACATTAGAATAATGAGTTCTATATAGGTTTATTTTAAAGTACTATGTTAATAAGATTTATTTGATTTTAAGTTTAAACTGCAAAGCAATATAATTACGTGAAACACACATTTCGCAAATTATACATTTAATTTTATTCATATTTAATCATTTATTATAGTAATTTGTTACATTTGTATATACAATGGGAAAAAATTATTCTTAAGAATAAAATTTTAATAAATATTTGAAATATTCAAGAATTATAAATAAAATGTGAAAATATCTCATATTGCATAATAATTTTCCTAATTCATTTCCTATTTTATCAGAATTTAGAAAGAGAGGAAGCAATTAAAAATTTAACACAAAATTTGCTTAATATATTTCATATTATGTTTATGAAACGATCATTAACTGTGTAAAGTTGAATATTAAAATTATACAATATTTTATTAAATGATTTGGTAAATATATATAAATGTATATATAATATATATATATATATATATATATATATATATATATATATATATATATATATATATATATATATATATATATATATATATATATATATATATATATATATATATATATATATATATATATATATATATATATATATATATATATATATATATATATATATATATATATATATATATATATATATATATATATATATATATATATATATATATATATATATATATATATATATATATATATATATATATATATATATATATATATATATATATATATATATATATATATATATATATATATATATATATATATATATATATATATATATATATATATATATATATATATATATATATATATATATATATATATATATATATATATATATATATATATATATATATATATATATATATATATATATATATATATATGTTGACAATTATTAATGATGATATGATATTATTAATAATGATGCCGATTATTTAAATTTAAAGATTCAAACGAATTTTTCATTTGTCAACATCATCATTCTTGAACTCCTTCGATGTTTAAAACTTGATTTTAGCCAGAAGCCTCTTAGGTAACAATTATTGCACGTGCTTAAATTGTTTTATTATTTACTATTTTTAACAAAATATTTATCATGTAGTTTTGTGTGTTCTTATTTGTACAAGCATGGTATAAGGAAGTATCACAAATATTATACTTATTACTGGAGTAATATGTTCTATGGGACAAACGCTTTAATTTTCTGGATATTTAATGCGAAAATGAATGTAATATCCGCTACTCTATTTGCTAATAGATAGCTCTCTAAAAACTTTTGAAAATTTTGTATTGCAAATAAATATTTTTGAGAAACAAGAGAAAGTAGGAAAGTCTAATGTGAATTAAGTATTGCAAAGGCCAGCTTAAAAGACACTTTAAAATAACTCAACAACCGTTGATACCAAACTTTGGATCTTCCATCTCTTTTCAATGATTTATTGCCATAAAAATTTAAATAGACAAAGAGAGGGAGAGAGTAGGTGTAAGAAGTAAATGTCAATATGTTACATACTATTATCAAATTGTTCCAATAGAAAAATAAGAATATTTGGATATTACATGTTAAAAGAAATTGTAAAATAATCAAACACACTATTCAGACTATATTTTATTAAGTTTCCAACCAAAATTTTAAAGGTTAATTATGATACTCTTTTCTTAGATTTTGAGTTTTAGTGAGAGAATTATATTAAAAATTTTCCAAATGCTATTGAAACTGACTTTGAAATTATAGTTTTGGAACCACTTGAATAATATTATTTATTTACATCGAAGAAGATATATTTAAGAACAATTTCCACATTTATACGTTATTGAAATTTTATCAGAATTATCCTTTAGTGTATTGCTTGTGGTTCATTTTCTACTTTTTGTAGTATGTGCTATAAAACATTCTTTATGATGAGGTTCATAGAGAGAATTTACAGATCTAAAATAAATTATGAGTATCTTTAATTTCTTTTGATAATTAATACAAGCTAAACACGTTCTATGCTACAAATATTTATCAATTTAATATAACAATTGCTGAAATAGATACATATCATAATATATCTATATCAAGTAAATAAATGCTATTATTCTACGTTTGTATCCATTTCATCACTACCATAATAATATCATATGGGATTAGATGTATCGGGTCAGATTGATAACACTGATAGACCAGAGCTACATAGCAGGTCGCTGTTTTAAAACCACCGATGTAAACTAGAGTGACGATCCTTTTTTCATATACTCAACCAAAATATCTAGTCTTCCTTAGTTTTCTTAAATTTCAGTAAATACAGAACGGTTAGTTTTATTTCTACTTATAAAAACATATCTATTGCTTGATTCTCTGAATATTACTGATAAGGTAATAATATATAAAAATTAATATCGATGAAATTTTGATTTGAAAATTAAAGCCATAACATTTGTGAGCTAAATGGATAAAAAAGTTAATGCAATAATTATTGAAATTACAAAAAATCTGAAGATAATAAAAATAAATTAAATACATTTCGAAATCAAATATTTGCATAATCAAAAGAATTATTAAATCTACAGAGCTGCTGGAAATTGAAAGAAATGTTAAATCAAGCAAAGATAATAAACATATGGTTAAATATTAATGTCGAGATTGCGATATATAAAATAATTCGATGTCTGCAAGAAAAGAAATTAGGCTTTAAAGGAACAAACTAACATTAAAGTTGACTGTCCAAAACAAAAAAGAATAATTCTCTTTTTTTTTCCTAGTATGAGTATTGTTTTATTTTTCTGAGAGATAATAAGATAAGAGAGAGAGTAAGATAGAAAAAATTCTCATTAACGAGATGTAATTTAATCTGTATTAAATATATTTGTGTTGTAAATTTTGTGTGCTTATGTTGTTTGTAAGATTGATCCCATAATCATTCTGTAAATTTTCAGTAGTCATTGCTAGAATCTAGCTAGAAATTTGCTAATTAGAAAATTGCTAGAAATTTTTCAAATGCTATAATCATAGTGAGACAAATTAGATTCTTAAGGTACAAATCAGAATACCATATTTTTCATTAATTGGATATTATTTTATAATTCTTTGAACGCTATTTGTATAAGCAAATTTTTGTGGAACAGATATATTCATCGGCTATATGTTGTATGAAAAATTTTGGAAATAATATAGTTTTGGTGATTATTACCAATTGTTTGAAAATGCTTAAGTATGTGCATTTTACACATATATCGTTAAATCTTAATAAGGTCAGATTTTACACATATTTCTTAAAAAGAGTATAATATTGAACAAAATATTCATTGGTTTCCTTATTCTATCACATATAGATTTCATTTTACAAATGAGTACATACATATTATGCTTTTATTTTATGTTTATTTATATTTTTTTCTGTAAACTGAAAGATCAAATTTATCTGAAAGTATTTATTGTTAAAAATAATCGGAATTATGAAAGCGTTTATTTTACATTATCCTTGAATCTTGTTAAATTTTTATATTTTTATAGTTAGAACAGAAAGTAATATACCTTCAACATTATGGAAGTTTTAGAAATATTTTTAATTTATCTTAAAAACAGCTATTCTTAATATATTTTAGAAACAAAAGTTATGCGAAATTTTTTGTTATTGTGAAGTAATCTTTAATATTTCCTTAAGTGTAAAATATTGATCATTTCCAATCTTTTTTAATCATACTATGTTAAATATGACATTAAATTATTTATTTTAAATGGAAATGTTTCATTTATACTAAGGATGTAACAAATATGTTTTGTTTTAAAATAAAAACTGGTTTTTTACGGGATATATTATAGAAATCATTTTGTAATGAAAATGTGCATAAATAATTCCTCGTAACTATTATATAATGTTATAATGATTAATGTTTTAAACATTTTGTCTTTCACTATTTGTTCATCTCATCCATTATTGCATGCTAAGTCCCGATTCAATACTTCCTACCTATGAATAAAATATTAAGAAAATTGATGTAGCATACACTGCTTTATTTTAAGCCATTGATAAATGACTTGTATTTCTTCATTGAACTATATTCAATACAATATATGTAATTTTGATTTTTTTCATCGTGACGAAATACATATTTTAATCAATTTCTTAGAGTTATATGTAGTTTATTACAAAATAAAAATAATAAATGTCAAATTAAAAATAAAATAAAATCTTATTTTTTATGAAATAAAGTGATATTCAATTTAAATTTCAGATCTTTAGAGAAATAATTCTAATTTCTTTCTCTTTTATATCCAAATATAGTAATCTTAATTTAACATAGATATTTTTTTTCCTTTTTCCATAACCAATTCCTTAATACACAAATTGAAATCGATTGCCTCGTCATCTGTTGACATAACGTTTAATGAATGTCAATCGTTATCTTTTTCGTTCGCTGATATATGAATAAAATACTGAAAAGGGACACGCTCTGGAGGCCTAAGGGGCAATCTGATGAGAGATAGACATACCATGGGTGAATTGAAGTTTCGATCGTTTTAGTATTCATAAGAGAAAGAAGTTGTTTTCATAATATTTCCAAAACTTATTTAGTTTACTTTTACTTTCTTTTTATCGGGTTACTTGATGTTTTTCTTTGTAAAAATATGAAAACATCATATTTTTACAAAGAAATAGAAAAAAAAACACATATTCATAAACTATTATTAACGGCATAAAAATGCGTATTTAAGAATTAATACTTATGGAAATGTATGGATATTTATTTGCTTATTTCGGATATTTTCGTCTGATGCTTTCCAAAAACATTGTACAGAACTGAATACTTAAAAATACATATATTATTATATTCATGTATTTAATTTTGATTAGAAAACAAATAATAATTACAGATACAAACATATATTTCAAACCATTATCTAACATTTAGTAATTTCTTAGTAAGCAAATATAATAAAATATAATATATATTCGGATTATTATAAAATATATCCATTTCCTAAACAAAATATTAGTTTTTAAGGTATTATTATATCATACTTTAAACATTAATATTTTCTTATATTATAATACACGTAAGAATATTAATAATTATAAAATTTTACTTGTAAAAGAAATATTATAAAATATCCAGTATTATTGCATTGTAAATGGATCGAAATGATTAAAATTTCTTCACATTTTTTATTGAAATATTTATTTTAATATTTTTTTGCAAAATTGCTATCAGAATTACATATTAAAAAGCTATATAAAGGAGTGATTTTATTTTGATATTTTTACATTATTTTTATTGAAATAGTATAAAAATAGTGTAAAAATATAAAAATAAAATCACTCCTAAATATAAATCACCACAAAATATTTAGATATTCTAACAGATTGCTACCATCATATTAATATGTTAGAATTAAACTTTGTTTTGTCATATTATTTACGCAAATGAATAAAATGTTATTATTTAGATGTGTATTTGAGAACATATTTTTAAGAACAAATTGCCTTAGAATTCATAGTAGCACTTCACTCGAAATCAAATTTAGCAAAATTAAGATACATTTTCACTTTAAAAGATATAAAAAAGTCATTAAATTTACGATAATATACGAATGATTAGTATCATTTTAAATTTGGATACTTTTATTTGATGTAAAAATTATAGTTGTACATTTTTAGGAAAAAGCTGTATTTATCTTATATCTTCTTTTATAAAATAAATTGCAAATTTTCAGAGCTCGCGCTTTTAAGATTCCAATAAATAAGTTGAGACTGAAGAAGGCTAATAAAACTTTATATTTATTGCAATACATGATAATAACTTTCATGTCTATATTCGATTTTATTCAAATAGTGATTTTTTGTCATGACTTGTTACGAAACGTTAAAAAATAATATGTATGTATTCTCACATGGAGAGAAAATATATATGCTTACTTTTTCAGGCATTTCAGTTTTACTTATGCTGTTACATGCGTTTATTTTTCATGGAAAACAAAATTAGATATTCATTGAAATTATAATTTTGTATTTACAATGAATATATATTTGAAGATATAAACAATTTCAAGTAAAACATACATTTTTGAACACACTTTCAAGAAAAGCATCATCATGTCATGAAAGTATTTAAATATTTTTCAATACTTCAAAGGTATATATTTGGTAAAAAATCAATATCTTTCATATTTATTTTAAAAATCAAGATCTTATACAGGAATATAAAGAACATTTTTTTTCTCTGATGCAATGTTAATTTGCATATCATTTGAAGTGTTATTAACTACAGACAGTACAACTATTTCTACGAATTCCATATGCTTTGATGAAATGATTTATTAATATTATATGAAGCAATTTCTAATTCTTTTAAAACATACTTTAATTTATGTTTATTTTTTCTGTTGCTTTTATTTTTCAAAAAATGCAATTGTTTTACTCGGAATTTATGCTTACAATAATCATTATTTCTGTTTCTCTCAACCACGCGAGCAACAAATTTCAAAATGAAACCGAAAATCACATCAATAGAAAGGATGAGTAAATAATGTATTGTGTATTTGAAATTAAATAATAAATTTAACTTTCACTCAGAAAACAATAGAAACAGAATAATTTAGTGTAGATAAAGAAGGTAATTATTATTCACATTTCATAAATGAAAATGAGTTTTTTTTTAGGATTTTTTTATTAAATACTTAATTCTCTTTCTTTAAGATTTTTTTAAAATATTTTTTTTCACTGGTGTAATATCTAGCAGTAGTTTACGAAATCTTTTTATATATCAAGCAGTAGTTTACGAGATCTCTTTATATGTCTAGCAGTAGTTTACGAAAGCATTTTAAATGATAAATGTTTTCATCATTTAAATATAAATATTTATTTGTTACTTTCAAATTATAGCCATGTTCGAAATTTCATTACTCATGTTTGTGTATTCATTTTTCTACATTTAATAACCATACTCTTTTCAAATATTAAAGAATAAAAAGCTTTTAAGACATTAACAATTCATGAATATAGGAATAAGACATTTTAAAGTACTGCATATTAAATAGTTTGTAGTTAAATATAGTACATAAATGTACATTATTCAAAACAACAAACATGATTTTAAACAAGAAAATTTCTAAAACATTCCCTTCTAAGAAAAAGTGTCATATTCTAACTTTATTTAGAAAGTCATCATTAAAACTTTGCATGAATGGGTTCTAATAAAACTCTATCTTCCTCTAATAACAGGTACTTTGCTTTGATTACATACACATATTAACTGCAAATAATATATATATATATATATATATATATATATATATATATATATATATATATATATATATATATATATATATATATATATATATATATATATATATATATATATATACACTATTGGCCATTAAAATTGCTACAACAGGAAGAAATGCAGATAACAAAATGATATTTATTGGACAAATATATTATACTAGAAATAACAAGTTATTAAATTTTCAAAAAATTTGGCTGGATAGATCCTGATAAATCAGTACCCAGAACAACCACCTCTGGCAGTAATAACAGCAGCTATACGCATGGGCATTGAGTCAAACAGAGATTGGATTCCATGTACAGGTACAGATGCCCATGCAGCTCCAAAACGAGGCCACAGTTCATCAAACTTAGTGACTGGCGTTTGGTGACTAGCAAGTCGCTCGGCAACCATTGACCAGACGTTTTCCATTGGTGAAAGATCTGGAAAATGTGCTAGCCAGCCGAACATGTTCCGTATCAAGGAAGGTCCGTACAATACCTGCAAACTGCGGCCGGGCATTATCCTGCTGAAATGTAGGTTTTCGCAGATCTCGAATAAGGGGTAAAGCCACGGGTCGTAACACACCAGAAATGTAACGTGCACTGTTAAAATACCGTCAATGCGAAAAAGAGGTGACCGAGACGTATATCCAATGGCACCCTATACCATCACGCCAGGTGATAGGCCATTATGACGATTACGAATGCACGCTGCCTGTGTGCGTTCACCACGATGCCGCCAAACACGGATGCGACCATCATGATGCTGTACACAGAACCTGGATTCATCTGAAAAGATGAAGTCTCGCCATTCGTGCACCCAGGTTCGTCATTGATCACACCATTGAAGGCGCTCTTGTCTATGATGCAGCGTCAAGGGAATCCACAGCCATGGTCTCCGAGCTTAGAGTCCATGCTGCTGCAAACGTCGTCGAACTGTTCGTGCAGACACTTGTTGTTTTCCAAAAGACCCCGTTTCTTGACTCACGGCTCGTGACGTGGTTGCACGATCCATTACGGCCATGCGGATAATATGCCTGCCTTCTTGGCTGCTAGTGATAGGTGGCCGTTGAGATCCCTCATGGCGTTCCATATTACCGTCCTGAACAAATTGATTCCATATTCTGCTAACAGTCATTGGATCTCGATCGACGCGAGCAGCAATACTGCGATAAGATAAACCGCAATCCCGATACGCTACAATTTGACCTTTATCAAAAACAGAAACGTGCTGGTACGCATTTCTTCTTCTTACACGTGGCATCACATCAACTTTTCTCCAGGCAACAATGTTCAAATGCAATTTGTGTATGAGGAACCAGCTGATTAATTTCCTCATTTAAACACAATATATTTGTCGTTACTGGCACCTGCGTTGTCTGAATGTGCTGAAAAGCTAATAATTTGCATATCACAGCACCTTCTTCCTTTCGTATAAATTTCACGTCTGTAGCATGTTGCCTTCTTGGTGTAGCAATTTTAATGGCCAGTAGTATATATATATATATATATATATATATATATATATATATATATATATATATATATATATATATATATATATATATATGTACACCATGTGATTCTGTATTTTATATTATTCTTTCAATTCCTTAATGGGTTAGTGTTCAAGTCCTTTTATTCAGTATAAGTGATTAATGCATTTTATCTGAAATTTTATTGCTATGAAAATAGATGCATTTGCATAGTACCTTAAAATGTTTCACCGATTTTATTGTAAAAATTTTAAAGCACTGCGGGTAAAACAATTTAATTTTTAAGGATTATATTTTCAATTTGAAAATGTTATCATAAATAAGTAATTTAGTGAAGACGCGTATTTTTATCCTTACTTTTAAGAAGTGATAACCTGTTTCATTGTAATGAAAACTCACCAAATATTTCATGAAGTATTTGGTGATGTCTGATGTGATCGGTACCTTTTTAAAATCAATCAAATGCATATTTATTGAGATAGTAAGTTAATATAAGTTAATAATGAAAAGAATGTTGATTGCCTTACCTTATAGGAACACCGTTGGGAATAGTATTTACATCACCGTATAATAATTTATTAACTGTATTTTTGGTGAAGAAACCGTTAAAACATCTGACATATGAGATAAATTAGTTTCATTAGGAAGAATAAAGCCTAATTTAAGCGAAATTGATATGTACATTGTTTTAAAAAAAATCTGTTAGCCTTAGAAATTTAGAGATGTATACATTATTGAGTACAAATAAAGTAAACAGTATAGTAAAAAATATGATGCCCAAAATTTACGTACTTATTTGACTTAAACAATATGTAAATTCTTATCAAGAAAATTGAGATGAAATTTAAGAAATCGAAGCTCAAATTCGCAAGATTCCAGTGACGGAATTCAGTGCTGAAGATGGTAGCTAGTTTTACTTTCTCAAGCAAATTCAAGAGAATTCACAAAGTTGAACATTTGAGATACTTATTTGATTGTTTTCCTCCAGGAACAAGGCCCAAAGATAGACAAGACCCTTCAATATCCAAGAATACTATGAAAAAAATATAAAGATTGCAGAATAGATATGAATTGGAAAATTTATTAAAATTTATACTAGAGACTTATTAAAACTAGTAATTAATTGCACATTGCATATGTAAAATTTAAGACTTACATAATGCAGTTACATTAAAGTTATATTTCAGATCACTTGAATCAACGTTATAATTTCTGACGAATACGCTGTAATGATAATTCTTCTTAAGCAATCTTGTCTGTCAAAGAAAATATACATCATTAAATAAAGTGGATGAATAATTTGTCTAATATTCAATATTTCATAAAATCAGAAGTAAAACGAATCACATCAATCAAGTGGAATCAAATATAAATTGAAATAACCCTAATTTAACAGAAAGGGCAGACAGTCTAAGAGTTTTTTTCCTGCAGCAAATAACTTATTCGTAAGTTGCTCTATAAGTTTAAAATAAAGTTTGCATTTTGTGTAAAAAAAACATCAATTCAAAAACTGTTTTTATTGTAAAAACTATATTTAAAGAAAACTAAAACTTAATGAAAACATAAAGTGCGTTTATATACGTTTTTGGTACATTCTGATTTCTAACTTGAAAGCAGTATTTGCTCTCATGGTTCTGCAGAAACGTACATTTCTCTTGAATATTGACTATAAACCAGAATATTCTAATATACGTATATATTCATATTTATAGACTTACTTTTCAATTTGCGTAAAAAGTTATCAGAATGATTAAATTGATCCTAAGATTCATGAGATTTAGTAAACTTAACTGAAAAAGATAGAAAGAAAATAACATATTGTAGTTGATTGAAGTTGAGAATTTTGAAATCAAAATTTAAACTAATTTAAAAAGAATCATTTATTGCAGATTTTATGAAATTATTGAAATCATTAAATATCTTTAAAGATATGTCGGAAAATGACAAAAATGACAGGAAAATTGCTAAGGCACTTTATATTACATGTATAGCATCCTAGAAACTAAACTGCAATTAATCAACTAATCTGGGAAAAAATTGAAAATTATTATCCATTTTGAAATAATATTTTTGATATTTTAGAACAATAAATTTTATTTGTTTTCATATGAAACATAAGAATCCATGCCGATATCTATATTCTTATATGATTGCTTTTTTCAAATTTTGTTTCAGAAGCTGCAAATTTTATATAAAGTGGTAAAAATAAATTATAATACCTTTTCTCCTTTTCTTATAATTGATATAGAAATCATCATGCATACTGCACTGCTGTCTACCCAAATTGCAACTCCAATAAAGTCCAGAGATATCACAACAAATTTATTTCGTGCATAGCATGCTGACCAAGTATTAAATGATTAAATTTATGAACTTCTGGGAAGGGTCCGTGCCAAAATCAGTAGCCAGTGTAGCCGCCATTGTTAGAGATTACCGCTGCCACACCCTTGGCATTCTTTTAATGATTCTTTGAGTGTGTTGTTGGGATACAGAAGACCAAGAGCTTCTACCTGTTGCCAAAGTTGATATGGTGTGGCACCTGGGAATGTAATCTATGTTAGTTATTGAGCAACCATAATCCACATGTTTTCCATTGGTAAAAGATCCCGTAAGTGAGCCGGCCAGGAAGCAATTTAATCTGAAAATTGACGAACAACACTTGTAAATGTGTATCACTATGATCTCGCATTATCCTGTTGAAATGTAGCTGTGAACAAGCCCTAAAAGCAAGGAAGGGCAACTGACTCCAACATCTGGGAGATGATGCGCTGGCTGTTTAAAGTACCAGCAATGTGTACTAGGAGAGCGTCCCATATCATAATATCCGATGCAGGCAGTATCCTCACTCCACGGTGTATCCAGACACAAATGCGACCATCGTGGTGTTGCAGACAGAAGCGTGACTATTCCATAAAGACACTTTCACCCCGTTATGCCATCCACATCCTTCTTTTATGGTGGCGGAGACGTCTGTGGTTTTTTACGCCAATTGTAGACGAAGCAAATGGGCGTCTTGCAGACAGGTGCGCTGGAATTCTAACCTTTGCATATCTCACCTCTGCATTGCATGTTGTCAATTTCCTCCGCACTGCATGTTGTTCAATTTCCAAACATGCAAATAACATGTTTCTTTCCGGATGTTTCATTTATGAATAGTAAAAATGTATTTAAAATAATTTGATTTTTTATTTAGAAAATTCTGTATTCTTATCTACCATTCTTTTCCAAGAATATAGATTTAGCCCTCCGATTTTAATTTCCTTTCAGTATTATTAACTAATATATCCTTTTTGTATCTGCTCTTAAATATCCATTAACAATATAAGCAGATATACATTATCTGCTATGATATATATGCTTAGTTTCATAATAATCATGCTTTGTTAATATATATGCTTAGTTTTATAAATGCTTAGTTTCAACTTTAAATATTATCGCTAAGAAAATTTATTTGCTTAATAGCTTTATGCATTTAAAAATGCGCTTATATCCTTGAATAAATGAGTCAAATAATTAAATTATATTTACTTTATCCTGTTTAAAAACTGAAGTGTTCAAATCATATATATCTCTTTTAACTGTTTTTATATACAATGTAAATTTGAATTCTATGTTGGAGTGTTATAAAAAAAAATTCATTATTCTTGAAAAATTTTATAAAAATGTTATTTTTCATTTGTGTTTAAAAATGTTGAGATGAAACTAAATAGCTCAATTTTTGAATATTCTAAGAATTATTAACTTCTCTAAACATACTGAAATTGATTACAAATATGAAAAAGATAAGTATATTTTAATCTTAATATATTTATTAGTGAGCACGTGATAAGAACACATTTTTTTTCTCATCAGAATTAGTTCATAATTAGTATACGTTGGTTTTTAATTTTCTATACAGTAATAACTTCTTATTTTACCTTATGGATTCAATAAAATATGCAAATTTTCCTTAACTATTCTGAAATACTTCTAAATTTTGTGCAAATACACAATTTTCTGTGTACTACCAATTATTCTGCCACATAAATAGCACTTGATACATTAAAGCATTATAGAAACACTCCGAAATATATTTTACTTTAAACAAATGAACAAATTAATTAGAGAAAATTCAATTAAGAAATAATGTGTAAGTTTCAGGAGGAATTAGACATATGTAATAATGCGAGTGCTAAGAAAATCTGTTTACTTTTCAAATAAAATTTTTTTAATTTCGTTCATTTGCCGTTGAGCATACTTTCGAAAATTACATAAACTAGTATCTTGTTTATGTGTGAAATTATTTTATATAAAAGTTTTACTCTTGATTTATATATTGTTATGAATATTTACGGAATAAAGTTCCATACATTTCACACAGACATATTTCTATTCTTTATCTACATCTATTTTTAATGAATATATTTTCTTATTATTATTTTGATTAATTGAAACATTTAACGCTTATTAAAGCTATAAATAGATGCTTTTTACATTAAGTTAAAAATTTTATATTTGAAATATGTATTGACATTTCATTAAATTTAGGATCAAGGCATCTTAAATATCTTCTAATTTAAGTCCTTAATTATTATTTCTTTCTTCTCATAACGCTTGATGAAGATTCTACATAAAATTTATTATTGATACTTTTTTTTCCCAAATTTTCTGATCGTAGCTTTTGAACATGAGATAAGGATGTCTGTTGACATAAAGTTTAATGAACTGAGAAAAACTTACATCTTATTTCTTGAAAGATATATGGTCAAAGTAGATAAAAAATATGTCATAAAAATTATGAGTACCGTTTGGTTAAAAAAAACAGGAAAGAAGGATTGATTAACTTTTCTAATCTTGTAAATAAATTATTTTTGATGATAAGATTGTGTTTTATTATTGCATTCTAATAGGCAATATATAGTACCTAATATATTAAATTTTTCTTTATCAAAAACAAGCATAACAATAAATAAAATTATTCATTTTTATGAAGTTTTGAAGAATTTAAAAATTTAATAAACACTATATATTCTTATATTTATTACTACTAAATCATATTTTATGAACTATTTCAGAAAATGATATTTTAAGAATTTGTTGTACTGAAACAGCACAATCTGTATAATTGCACATGCTATTTTGTATTTTATAAATCAATAAAAACATTAAATAAATATATAATTTTCTTAAGCAGTTATTTTTATATTTGAAGTTAAGTAGCATTACTTTTGTGCAGTGTAAACGTGAATAAAATTATATAAGAAACTTGAAATTAGTAAAAAATGAATATTTTTAAAGTTTAACATAATATTGGAAAATATTTTATTATAATAACATAAGTGAAGCCTAATCTTAACATTTCTGTAATTTTTATAATCTTGCATAATAGATTAATTATTTTTGATTTTATCATACATACATTAAATCGCAGACATCTTACTATTGTCTTACAATCAATAAAATAAGGTTCAGAAGGTATAATGGATGTTTCTTTATAAGTATTTTATAAATGATTGCAACTGTTTAAATAAATTTATAAAATACAATAATTACCTAAAATTTATATTTATAAATATTTAACAAACATTACTGATATCTAAGAATCTTGAAATTATTTCAAGATGGATATTAATAATTTTCTGATTGGTCAAACGCCTTATTATCTTAAAAGGATTTAGATGAGAAAAATGGTAATTTAAAATGATATATAAAATGAAACTTGATAAGAGTAAACACGTATTTTTGTAATTTTGATTAGAAAATTTTACAAAATGCTTCGGTATACTTTTAATTCTTATGAGAATAACCAATCATTTAATTAGCATTAATTTTTATTAATTAATTCCTCGTTTTGTTTTTCCATGCAAGCTCTTGCAATATTTACAAAACTATTGACAATAGCATGATACTATAATAAGTAAATCTTGTCATTAACATAAATTTTTAAAAATTCCAATTTAAAAATTAACATAAATTTTTAAAAATTCCAAATTAAAAATTTAATTTAGAAAACTATTAATCGACTTTAGCTTTGAAAATACACTATTTTAATTTTATTTAAAAAGAATATATTCATTGTCGTGTTTTTCAGTTGGGATAAATTCCGAATTTAGTTAAACATGCATGCAGCATTACAATAAAATTTTTTGCAAATTGTCTGTGCCTCAAATCTAAAAATGGAAATTATTAAATGGTTAATATATACAGGAGCTTAGATTCAATTTAATTTGCTTTTCATTTTAATGAATTAAAATATTTAAATAATTTAATTTGGGAATTCTTTGATATGAGATTCAAAAGAAAATAATAATTTTTGTTCTGTATATATATATATATATATATATATATATATATATATATATATATATATATATATATATATATATATATATATATATATTCGTCTGTCTGTAGGGTGGGTGTATTTAGCTTTGGAATACAAGAAATTAAGGAAAAACCATTAATATGAAATTACATTTTACATTAAGTATTCTTTAAAATCAATAAAAATAAAATCTAAAAATTTCTCGTAAATTCAAGAACAATAATGATTTATTCTTAATGTAGATCACATCACTAGGAACAAATTTTTTCCCTTATGAATTGTTAATAACTAGGTCTGAAAACTGTGTGAGAAACAAAAATTATTCAATTTTTAATAGATTCGGATGAATTCTCTAGAAACGCTCAGGTAGTTTTTATGTATAACTATTTGAACTGGTGTTTCATTACATATGTTAATTAGAATTTTAAGTAGTGCGAAATAAGTCTTAGGAGGCATTAAAATCCTAATAACTCTACAGAAATACTCAGGATATTTAGATGTCTATAGTTTTTTTGTATATATATTTATAACACAGAACTCAAGTGTGATTCATGCTTTTAACAAACGTATACGAATTTAATGAATTATTTACACATATAAGTAAGTAAATGCTTATTGTAAGGAAAAATCTTACTATTTAGAATAAAATTATTTTTTGTACTAACTTAAAAAATTTAGTTTAGATGTTATTGTTTAGATATTTTCATATATTTATCAATATTTTTATAACCATAAAATATGATAAATAATATAAACTTTAAAAAGTTAGATTTAGAGAAATTATTTTATAATTAAAGATATTCTGTAAATTATGTTCTGAAAATTTAGAGATTCACTTTTAGAACATTAAAATTAAAAATGCTTGCCAAATGAAGCTTCATTAGAAATATACACGCAAAGAAGTTTTAAGAAACTACAAATTTAGATTTCATCATACACTTTCACAATGAATTAAAATCTTAAATGAGAATTCTTCCACTATTCTGCTATATATTTTGTATGATTTCATTTCTTCATTATTGTTTCAAGTAATATTAGGTTGTTTAATTCACATTACTACTGAATTCAATATGGTGTTTTAAAAAAACTTAGTTGCAGTGTCACACACAATTAACACCAATTTAGATGTGTATTAATTTTATATGCTTATTAAGAAAATATTGATGCTCATTTGTTCAAGCAACGTCTTAACATGAAATAAAACTTCTATCTGTCGCATATTAATCTGTTGTGTTAAATAATTATGACAGATTTGCACAGACTATCACATTACATATGCAAGCAAAAAGGGATTCTTTTTTATTTGGCTTTCACATAAATGTTGATATACGAAGAAAATATATTACATGTTCATTTTACTTTTTTTCATATGTATAATCATTTTAATAAGAAATAAAATACATGCCTCTGAAAGTTAAAACCATTATAAACTGTATTTTGGCTTAAAATTAGCTATTATATATATGAAGAAATCCCACTTTTGTTAATGTGTATTTATCATTATGTATGAAACATTTAGTTGATTCATATTAGAGTTCAAGCTATATAAATATTATTACTACCACTGTATTTCACAAATTTCAAATTAATTGTGTAAGATTTCTTCTGCATTGCGTGTAGAAGAGTATATATATATATATATATATATATATATATATATATATTTATATATATATATATATATTATATATATATATATATTTATATTTAATTATTGTCAAAATTTCATTCCATTTATAATGCTTGTTAGCAACATAAGTTAAATATTATTTTGTGTACATTAATATTTTTCCCCAGAAAATGAACATCTATTTTTTATTCGTGTTCTTCATTAAAGTATTCTTATATGACTTAACGCAAATACTTTATCCATCAAAATTTAATATTCATCTTATTTTTTCCTTAACTTCTGAATCTTTCACTGGTAATTTATTATGCATACTTTTTCCTCCCTTAACCTGTACAAACAATTCGTGATCGATTGAAAATGGGTTTTGTTGACACAAAGTTTAATGAACTGAAAACTTTTTATCTTACTTTGCTATGAAGTTGACGGAAAATGATGACGATGTATGTATGTAAAATTTGTTCAGTTTTTATTTGCATAATATCATGCCTATTTACTGGGACATACATTAAAAATAACAATGACGCGATGTTAATATTTTTATTTCAATAAAACAAAAAATTTTAAATATCGAAAAACGAAGACAGTTTATGAAAAAAAACACATATAATAACACAGTATAATAATGCATAGAGAAATAAGGTTTTTAACATTTAGCTAAATAATATTATATCTTTTTTAAAAATAATTAATCAGCACACACTTAAATTTTAAATTAGTATTATAAAAATGAATATAATCATTATTTCTCTACTGATTTTATATATATATACATGCAAACATATATATATATATATATATATATATATATATATATATATATATATATATATATATATATATATATATATATATATATATATATATATATATATATATATATATATATATATATATATATATATATATATATATATATATATATATATATATATATATATATATATATATATTATTAACATATAACTATACATCTAGCCAGAAACTAATCTTTTACACGAATAAACTATCTTCATGTAAGAGAAATCACAAACTTTATTTATGATCATGACAATTCTGCCTTCTTCATTCAGTATTGAATTATCACACAGTGTGAAATATATATATATATTTCATAATTTATATTAATATAATCGAAATAGATATCTTGTTAAACTAAAACTTCGTTTTAATATTCGTTTTAATTTTGATTTTGACAGAATTCCTTTTGAAAATAAACTAAGTGCAATTTTGCGGAGAAGAACCATATACAATTTTATGGGGAAACGTTTTAACAAAGTACATTCTTGATATATGAAATTATGTTATTGAGAAACAACTCAAAAACGAAACAAAATATTTATTTTACTTTTTGATGAAGCCTATTTTTACTGTTATTGAAGTTATTTCAAAATGAATCGGATTAAGAAATGTATATTTCTGTGAGTTACAAGATCAAGAACTTTTCTAATTTCAGATAACATTATTGGATGTTTGACAAGAAAAAAGAGGAATCCAACATTGTGAACACATTGTAAAAAGTAAGAGTGAAGTACATAGTTAACTGTACTATATTATAATTAAAAATAGAAATGAGACACATTTTAACACACTTTTTCTTATGGATGGAAATTACCTGTCAAAGATCCAAATTTCAAAAAATAATATGGAAATTTGTAAATATGTATTCCACATATTCCTGATGATTCAAACTCAAATCAAGATGCTGCTGAATACTTAACGTTCCGAAGTATAGTGTTAAATGGCTCTTATTTTCGATTCCCATATCGGAATTGACTTTTTGCATAGTTTACAGTCAACTTTAAATTGTAAGTCCCAGTCTGTTTAGATCTCATCTGCAATAAATGAATGTTAATCAAGCAGCTAATCTTCCAATTTATTTAGTGAAAATTTTATGTTTCCCATGGTTAAAAATTGATGAAGTACGAAAGTCATTTGGAATTGATTGAGGTAATCGCAGAAGAAAAGTGAAAAAAATTATGAATATCTTGGATTAACATAATTCTATCATATTTAAAGATTGTTGTAAACAAGGAGGGCAACGAAGAATGGATTTTTGAAAAAAATGATGGGTATATAGAAATAAACTCATGTATATACACAGTATGAGATTTTCTGCTTTTAGAATGGTTTTAGAAAAAAATTATTTTAGGCTAAAATGTAATTATGGCGGTTGAAATTCATCGTTTATTAATAAAAAGTATATATTCGTATATTATGTTGCTTTCTTCATATTTACATGGATGAACAATAATACCGTAAATGCATTAATTAAATGTAGAAAACAGTTCCTTGCTAACAATGTCTTTGTCAATCATACTAGATATTATAAAACACATGCATGATAATATGATGAAGATTCTTTAATTTTACGGTTGCATTTTTAGAACAGATTTTGTTCCCTTCGAAAATTGTACAAAAGCATAATGCAAATGGGTGTTAGCAATGTTTTTAACTGCCACAAATTTTTATTTACTTAATTTTTCCCAATGCATCTGGCGAAAACGAACACAGTTCTATCGCCAAATGTAGATACATAGAGAGCAAAGAATGATAGGAATGTATATACAAAGTTCAGGCGCAAGTCTGAAGAGCAGCTGTCTCGCCTCTCAATAACGGCAGTAAACGGAGTCTTCCTTCAGTGCAGGACATAGAGGGAGTTGGTCTGAAGTCATCACCTGACCCTCGCTGCAAAGGGGACAGGCAGTTACAATCTTGAGTTTGTGGAGATGTGCATTAAGACAGTCATGATTTGTGGCCATGCGAAAGCAGCAACAGCTTTATACCAAGGATATTCCGGGATGTTACCCATAGCCGTGTTCCAAATTTTATTCTTTGTTACTTCTTTTAAATTGTAGGTATAGGATTTCTTTACAGGTAAGTTAATTTTTGTGACGATTGATCTGTGTAGCATACATCCTCACAGGGATTCTGCAGGATAGTGCATCCATTCTTTGCTAGGCAGTCTGCGGCACCATTTCCAGAGATGCCACAGTGTGAAGGTATTTATTGTAGGACTACCACACAAATTCTTATTAAAGCATAAATTCTTATATACTTTATGCTACAATAAAAAAAAATTTCAATAAATTGTTTTTTCAATAAAAATTTTCACAAATTTTTATTGAAGTATAAATTATTTTATACTGTAATTACTAATGGAATTCTTACACATATTATTAGTTTTAGAATAAATTTTGAATTATTTTACTTAAAATTGCAATAAATTGCTTCCTGTAATATAAAAATAATAAAATTAATTTTATAGAAACGTAGTTTTATTATTATGTACTGAAGAATATCAATAAAATTTAGAATAAAAGTATTTTGTGAAAAAGGGGTGCGATATAGATTTACTTCCTCATGGTGCACCCTGGAATCACATTGTGGCTTAGAGATTTACGGTTTTAGGCATTTTTAGTTTGCCCTTTTCTTCTGAGACATAAAATACATTATAAGAAAGATTCAAAAAGATTCTCGAATCTCGATCAGAGCAAAAGTCTTGGAAAGACAGACTTTCTGTGGTCTCAAAATTGCCCAGACATAAAATGGTGGCTGAGTTTAGGCTCGCCACCGGTCATGACTGCCTTGTTAAACACTTGTACCATCTTCGCTTAGTTTCAAGTCCTATCTACAACCTCTGTAACCTGGGACGGGACATGGATCATGACCATCTACTCCATTGTAAGGCGTTATAGAAGCGCTCAGTTGCGGACTGCTACTGGGAGGCCATATGCTTTTTAGATACATAGACTATTGTTACAGCTGCTTTATTTTTCATTTTCCCTGTTGTTATTTGTATTTTTGCTGAAATTGTCTTTTTATCTGTACCATTGGAAATAATAAAAAAAGTATTTTGTGAACAAACTTGTTGTAATTTTACTATAAAAACATATTTGAATAAAATTTCATTATTTTTATAAGGAATTTATAAAATATAAAGTACAGTGAAAAATTAATTTTATTAATAAGATAATAATTAAACTAAAAGCTTAAAATGTAGTTGAAAGTACAAAAACTAACTAGTTAAACACTATTCACTATTTAAGGAGGAAAAATGTAGAACAATAAACAAAATAAAGGAATTAAAAACGATCCCATCAGTAAAATGTTTTTTAAAGATATATAGAATAGAACGCAATTTTATAGCATGATGTAAATTAACTAAGCATTAAGAAAAAATATTAGTAGTTACATTTTGTTTATATAAGGATATATAGAATTTATACAATGATCTTCGTTGAAAACCGCATAAATTCCGCTGCATAGTATAATAAATATGCAGCGGAATTTATGCGGTTGAAACTATCACATCTTTATGTCTTTGTGTCAATGAATCATAGACTTACAATACATGCAAATGAATAACTAAATAAAAGCCAAAATGCAAACATCACTTCAGAAATAAAAATAATTAGTCAAAAGAAAAACTACTTTTTATCTATTCACTTCAGAATATTTGATGATATACGAAGAAAATGCTTAGAATTCAACTGATTAGTAATAAAAATGTAAATTAAGGGATCAAATTACTTAGTCAGATCATAAATAAGTTACAGTTACTCCATAACTAATATTTTTTTAAAAAATATATGAAAACTAACAATGATACTCACAACAAAGAGAAGCAGACATCAATTAATATATAGAGAAAGAAACAACATTGAATGATTGATATACATTGAATCAAAGGGACTAAATAGTAAAAAAATAATGAATTAAATAATAAAGCAAGTATGGATTATTAACTATGAAATATGAGTCATATAAATATGTTTTAATTATATCTTCACTTACTTTATATGTTACAATGTTAATGTCATAGAAATTAATCTTATATTATATATTGTAACTTCTTTTTAAATAGATTAAGATTTTTTTACTGAAATCACAATTTGATCATATTGAAACTTAAAAGAAAACAAAATAGATAAGTCGTTCTTTTTTCATTGTACCGTAAAAATTACAAAATTATACAAAACTCTCTTTTACAAAATATACAGATTTTAGAAGGACATTTAATGTCCTCAGATTACAGTAGAGAAACTTTCGTAAAGTTAAGTCATTTTGTAAACAATTTTTCTATGCATTAGCTTTGGAATATATTGGAATAAATAAACTGTAAACACGCTTACATAAAATGTGAAAATAAAATAAAATATTTATTGATGGTAATAAAATATGCACGTTTTCTTATATAAACGAAAATAAACATAAAATCTATTATTTCTTGAAAATATGTGACAAGTTCCTTATCATAAAGAAGTCAAACAAAATAATTTCTATATATATATATAAATTATTGATATATATAGTATATAAATTGCTATATAAAATTAACTGAACAAAAGTAAATAGCTGTTTCTTTTAATTTTATAAAAAATGAGCAATTTTTTTCATATAAATAAATTATATCTAGATTTAAAAATTCTTCAGTAATTTTATGATAAAATGAATAAAATTAATAAATTAATTGACGTTGCATCAAATTTAGATGATTTAGTCGTAGATTTAGGAGCAAACTTTCACATAGATTAAAACCTCAAAGAGAATAAATTTCTGAATACCCAAAAAATGTAAATTTTACATAATACATTGATTTTAAAATGTTTGAAAAATATGTTTATGCTTCGAAATTAAACACTATTATTATAATGATGCTGTACATATTATCTGACTAATAATTTCATAATTAAAACTATAGTTGTATACAAAAACATGCAAAATTTTACAAAATCATTTCATACCGAAGGAAACATGTTAACTTTTTTTTTAAAATAATCTTTTACCTTAATAATTTTTTTTTAAATATTTAGAAACACTTTTGAATGACTTTTATTAACCATTTTAGGAATGCTAATAGAGTAATGAAAAGTTCATTCCACCAGCTGATTTCTGCAAATTTGCTTATATTCTGGTACAACTTAAATAAAGTCTAGATATATAAAAGAACAAACTGGATTATATTCAAAGCAACAATTCAAGTATCAATAAGGAAACTCACAACACTTGTTGTGGAAAGTTTTGCATGTAAATTTAAGTTTTCTTTTCGTTACAGGATGTTTTCGCACCTGTAACTAATTATAGTTACATTTCTACACTTGCATTCAATTAATTATTTTGCTAAGAACTATTTCAGCATTTAGTATCTCCTTTTTAAAATTATTACATTAATATATTAATTACTATTAAGAAGAGTAAAAAGTTTTTAAAAAAATAGGATCATTCTAATAAATCATTCTATAAAGTACATACATTAAATAGAACATGAGTGAAATACTAAATTATAAAAATATTTGAATATTTTATGCCTTATAAATTAATAATATGAATCAAAATCAAGTATTTTCTTCAAGTGTCAAATAATTAAATAGTTTAAAATGTTTAGTTTGTTTCTTTTCCTTCTTAGAAGTATGTTGAAATAATTTTGTCCATATTCTTTAAGTTTGAAATTTTTAAATAGATTAGAAACCTTATGATTATTATTACATTATTAGATTAGGACTAATCTTTAAAATTCTTTACTAAATTGAATGTCAAAGGATAAAAATAAAAATTATGTTTGTAGAATTTTCAAGATTTATATTCTTATTGCGTTAAATTGCTTTTTGTGAAGAGTAATTTACTCTTTGCTTTACGAATTAGAATATACCAGTCATAAAAACCTTATTTTCTTTCTTCTTTGATATAATCAAATTATTCCTTCTACTTTCCACTCGTGTTTATATTTGTCCCTAATTTTTAAGGGGTGTAAGTTATGTAATTTGAACTGAGCTATCAAGACTGTTAAGCAGATGTCCAACTGTTTAACGTGCGTTCTTTTGCATTACAATGTAATATACCTAACATTTTGTTTCGTCACGTTATTGAGTGACGGAGTCACATGAGTTCTTAATGAAATTAAACGATAGGCAAGCATGTCAAAGATGGGGTCTATTTATAAGGATAAGAATTTATTCACTTTATTTAATACATTGATGTATGTGAAAGCAATATGAAATATTGTAGAATAAAAATATTTTGTTGACGTTAAAAAATTAAATCTTTTGAAGCAATTTATTTCATAAAATATATTTTTCTTACAGTTATGCTATATTTGTTCTATTAAATTATTTATAAAAACATTTGGTTACATTTTATAAACACGCATTTTATCTAAGCTTTTTATCAAGGAATCACAGGTAACAAAGCTGCACAACATTAAGTTTATAAATAATTGTTTATTCCTAACTAAATTGTTTACTGAAAGTGTACTGTCAATATTATGAGAAACGATGCAAACATTCAATTATTACCTTTATGCTCTATTTCTTTATAAAACTAATGAAAGAAATGTGACTTAATGTGTTTTATAAACTTAATAAATTATTAAAAATAATTAATAAAAATGCGATATTCAAGTAAATGAAACAATAGTTGAAATTTAGACTAAATGCATTCTCGTAAATTTGAAACGTAAACAGTTTCAAATTTCTTACAGGTATTTTAATATTTTGTATTTTATTATTAAACACATATATATGAATTATTTCTTAAGCAGGGTTACAAGTAAAATCATTCTCAAATTAATTGCAAATAAAAATATAATGACTAATTGTTGATAACCGTTAAATTGTTTATTCAAATATTACCTTAATGCCATCCAGAAAGATAATTACACTGATAAATGATTAGGTGAATTTCTCTTCAATAATTTTTTATTTGTTTCACTGAATGAGTAATTGAAAATCAACTTACCACAGACCACATGCTTACTTATTTTATGTTTCGTTGCTCACGCATAACATTTTAAAATTTTTGAGAGTTCAACAGGAAAAATTGCATTCAGATACAATAAATTAAGATAACATCTTGCTTGATAGCAAATGAATATCCGTGACAAATAGATTATGTATGTTGGCAGTCATTCATTATAAGGAATTCATTTGAATGGCTAAAATATCAAATTGAACAAAATAGTTTTATATTATAAAAATAATCATTTTATTTTACTTTCATCAAAAATTAAATGAAATGTGTGTTTTAAGATAAACAAAGCATAATTAAGAGGAACTAATATATTTAATTAAATATTTAAAACATATTAATTTAGTATTTTTATACTAAAACGTTCTTTGTATAAGTGCGGTCCAACTGATATTTTATTAAATAAATTATGTATTTTGTTGAAATTGCTTAAATCTCTTTCTTTGAATTAGGAATAATCAAAAAATGAGTATTATTTTATTAAATGTAAAGTTAAGAGCTATTAAGAAAAAATAGCAAACACATAGAGAACTATGTTTTAAACTTAAAATGAACATCAAAACTAAAAAAAAATTTTTTTTTTCAATATTAATTTTTGATGGAAATTCTCAGCAATAACAAGTGAATAAAATAACGTTCAAGCTCAAAAATTCCATGAAGAACTACAAATTTTAGATTTTTCTTGACTAAATATTAAGTCATGAAATGAAATCTCATTGGATACTTGGAAATAATATTTTTCTGGATAACTTTGCATAAAGATTAATTCTTCTTCTTTCTAATACCTGTTCTGAATTAGACCAGGTCCATGAAATTCTTCGCCTTTAAAGAATCAAGGACAGCTCTAGGGCTGTATGAAAGTTCACGCTTTGACAAGCCAATGCAGTTCAGTCGGTGTTCCTGAACTAGGTTCCTTAGTATTGCACAAAATGCAGGTGGGAAAGACTTGTTTGCTGTTGTTATCCGTCCGTCCAAATATTAATTCTAGTATTGATATCTATTAATCTGAATAAATGTATCAAATGCTACAATCAAAGAAAATTAATTTTTCCTTAAATACTATACATAAAAAATTATTCCAAGTTAGAATTAATTTTCGATAAACAGTATTTCTTATGTTTTTACTTTGATTAAACATTTTCTGCTCCATAAAATCATTATATTTCTTGATAAATGAGTTTAACATGTTTTCAATACCCAGTTGTGTGAGCGAAAACCAAATTATTTCTGCTGATAATGTAATGAGTAAAAACAACATTTTCTTATAATTTTAAATCTTTGCTCTGAGTGGATTGCTAATCCTTTACTTAATTTTACTATTTATTAATACTAATTTTTCAACATCTGATTCATATATTTCTTATTCTGCTAAATTTGCTTAAATAGCTAGAAAAATGTAAAATATATATATAAATTAGATAATTGTTTTCTTTTTAACTATTTAATTTAGTGTATTACAATCATTTAATTATTACATAACTGTTTCTAAACAATGTTTATTTTGTGAGATATAAATGACTCTGCGAAATTTAAGATATTTCAATGACATTTTAATATTTTGAGAGACATATCATAATCTAAATAAAATAAATATACATCTAAATGTTTTGAGCAAATTATACAAACTGAACCGAGATGAAATCGGAATTTTGAAGGGATGATTACAACGTGCGAAAACAGAAATAGCACTAAAGATGTATCAATATCAGTTTGAAACTCTAGTAAATTAGTATAAAGAAATCAAAAGTAAATCAGAAATCAATCAGTTGAAGGAAAATCATTAGTCAAACAACTGAGTCATGAACTCTAAATGTTGCTGTGTTAGGTTCTCTGTTTTACATTTTGCAAACTATATAGGCTTTAAGCCTAAGTAAGATATAACATTAATTTAAAAGTAAATGCTAATAGTTTTTTTTTATAAAAAATAATCTTGAAATTTAGATTATGAAATTTTCGTCGCAACGAAAACAAAATTAATGTTGGAAGGGGAGAGAAAATAATGTATTTTGAGCATTTTGGCGCTAAGCCTACACTACAACTTTAATTTTAAACTTTAAAAATTACCAAGAATACGTAACTTATTGACATTTTACAACACCGATCCTAAGCATTAAAAAAACAAGAATCCTATATCTTTTTATTGCTTTTGTGTCCTGCCATGACAGGCATTCTCACGGTTGTTAGATTTGTCTGGTCAGTTTAAAAGTTAAGTTAGGAGAGTGCGCAGTTGTTAACAATTGTTTTCTCACAGGGAGAATAAGAAATTTCTATGACGCCAATTTCAATTCCACACAATCTCATTCGTGGCGATCCTTCTATCGCTATTGAATCTATTCTGAATGTGTATGTTATATATATTTTCATGTAATTGTAATTTTCTTGTATTAAATATTCACGCAGACTTATGAAGAATCATGGATACATTTTTAAGGGGGCTTAAGAGAGATTTAGACGATAGACAAGCATCAACAAGTACACAGACGAGCGCGGTTCCGAAAATAAAAGTCAAGAAAATATTCTCAAGAATACTTAAATTTTGGGTTCACTTGTCTTCTCCTTCTTTCTTATCTCCTGGTCTGCATCAGAACAGGTCCATGACATCCTTAGCCTTCAAAGAATCAAGGACAGCTCCAGGGCCCGTACTGATTTCAACTGCTGAGTTAAAAATCAAGAGTAAGGGAATTCTTAAGACCATTTGTATATTGTGAATAATTCCACAGCATAACTTATATAATTGTATTCAATACAAAATGAAGAAATAATTTTAATCATGATTAGATGCACATCTATGCAAGTGTTGGATATTTTAAACTATTCATTATATAAAATATTTCCGGATACTATTTCTACTCATTTTATCTTCCATTCAATGAAATTCAAATTTAAGAGTTATCTAAATTTTAAAGGTCTACAGAGGGATATTTTTCCATATAGTTTTATAATTATTAGCAACTTCTTATATTTATTAACTTGAATTTCAATTGCTTTGTAACTGAAATGCTTCTAAAAACGTATGAGGTTAAGAACAAATGTTGTAATTATTGTTGTTAAAATTATTAAAGTAACTTTTTTTTCAAAGCTCATTTCTTGGTGATGATAAACTATGTTCATGCATGAAATCAGACAAACAGAAATTTAAAATATCTTAATGAAATATAACATACTTCATTAATATGTTAATGTAATGTTAATTGTAATATTTCATATGTAACTGAATTTTGGAAGCAAATATTATTTTAGTAATTTATAAAAAATCTAATTAGTGAAAATTAACAAATGAAAAAAATAAGTGTTGTAATAGTAAAAATACTGTGTAGCTTTTATATGAAGCTAATAAATCCAGCGAATAAATGTGGCTATACGTAACCATATATATTTTTCAGCTGTTTCATTTTGCTATTAAATTCATTTACACTATTCAAGTTTGGAATTAAATATCCAGACTTTACTTTATTATTACTAAAAAACACATGTTATTATTATTATAAAAGTTATTTATTATTTTGAATATACACTCTTCAAATGAATTTTTTCAGGTAACCAAGAATTCTAATAATACATTGCAGATTACTTTTTCTTACACATTTGAATTATTGAATTGATGATTTAAACTGATCTTTGACAAAATATTCTTGAGAATCATTTCCTTTTGTAATATGCAATTACCTTAAGTATTTCTAGATCATTTAAGTTATTCTAATGACAATATATTTAAGAGGTCCATGCTCAAAAACATTTCTAAAAACAAATTTAAACTGTTTTTACACACTATTTATATTATTGCTATTTATATTTTTATTTTTAAATTGGAAAAGAAGATTTTGATACTTTACAGCATTTGAATGATAAATATCATTTAATGTAATTAATAATAAAGAATGGCATAGTAATACAGACAAATTATATATATATATATATATATATATATATATATATATATATATATATATATATATATATATATATATATATATATATATATATATATATATATATATATATATATATATATATATTATATATATATATATATATATATATATATATATATATATATATATATATATATATATATATATATATATATATATATATATATATATATACATATATATATATATATATATATATATATATATATATATATATATATATATATATATATATATATATATATATATATATATATATATATATATATTTAACAACATAGGGTTTTGTTTATATTCTTTATTCACTACGTATATTTATTTCGCATAATATAATATTTTATAATAAAAAATAAGTTCCTTTTTTTTAAATCAGTACTCGTTCTGTAAACATAAAAACTATCTAGCTAAATATTTTAAGATTTTTATTATTATTACATGGAATTTTAAGTTGTCATACATTTCATTTATACAATCATTTTATTTCGTGCCACTAATTATCAGAACGTAGAAATATTTATAAAACGCAAAGAATTATATTAGCATACATTTACATTTACTTATTTACAAATTTAATTAATTGAAAAAGTTAAATCATAAAACCGAAATCGCAAAGGAATATTTTGCTGAAAAGGAAATATGAATTTTCTTCTTATGATATAATTTATCTTTTTACAATTTGTTAAGATTAATAGGAAAAATAATTTTAAAAAAATGAATACCATGCAAAATAATATCAGTTTTACTGTGCAACTACTCCTTTCTTGTCAGTTCTACTTTAATGAATTAAATATATAATAAAATTAGGTAAACAGGAAACAAACTTTCTATGTTTTATGCACCTAGGAATACATTTCATAAACATTCAGTATTCAGTACATCCTTTTAATATTAAAGCAATTTTATTTCTTGTCAAAAATATATAAAAGATAAGATTATTGTTGGCAAATCTTTATTGGCAAGTCATTTTTATTAATTCATAAATGATATTAGTTAATTTGGTTCAACATCCATCGCATTAATATTTATTTTTAAATGTAAATAAATGTTTCTTTCACTGTAAGCTGCATTTACCATAAACATATATTCTATGTTATTCATCAAGTATTCTTTTTTTCTTCTGTACACATTCAAGTGTATTTCCCAGTCATTGAACTATATATTTTGTAATTTATACATGTATTTGTGTTCTTTACTTTGCTAGGCATTGTTTGGAAAAATAAAATATCAAGAAAATTTGATTCAATGCTTTTATATTGTTGAATTATGAAATAAAAGAAACTTGTTAAATGTCAAATCATTTTATGTGTAAATTTTATGTCAGTTATGTGGTAATTAACATGAGAATACTGAGAGTCTACACAACAACCTCAAATGGAAATTTCATTGATTTACTTTTTTTAAGAAAAATATTTTAATTATAAAGATTATTTTAATCCTGTATTATGATGTATACTAAAAAGTTAAAGATACGTTTTCCATAGCCACTGCACTAATTTAATGTAAATTGAGTACACATTGTGCATTCAACATATTCTGTGCATATTCTCTAAATAACATTAAATATTTCTCTCAATAATTTTCCTTTCTGCTATGATAATCTAATCAAAATTTCATTTCCAATTATTTGAATGAATTCATGTTGGATTAAGATGATTTGAAACAATGCAAATGATATGGTTATGATTAAAGCAATACAATTTAGAAATTTTTAATGGTAACTTCCATTTTTTTCTTTGTCAATTTTATCAGTGAATTTGAAAACTAGAAATTGTTTTCAAAAGATTATTGACTGATGAAAATGACACTTGTAAAATATCTGCAAAGAAACATAATAAAAAGTCTAATGGAAACACTAAATCAAAGAAGCACTTTGCATAAAACACAGGGTTAGAAAGAAGCAGTATAGATTACAGAAGATGACACAGAAAACATTTCTTATGTAAGAAAGAAAACCTCAAGTAAACCATTGTAAAAAAAGTTATTCTTATGTTAATGATCAAAATTGCCATCAATGCGATGAGGTGATTTAATAAAGCTAATTTATCTAAAAGAAAAAAAATTTACAAAAATAATGCGAATATTTTCCGCTGAATTGTCAGCTGATACATATTACATAATAAATGAAATATTTAATCTGAAAATTTAAAGAAAATGATTTGACTTGTACTCACTCACATTCTTTGTGACCAAATCAAAATATTACTTTTTAATTCCGCATTTTATAAATTAACAAAAATGCATATATTATAATTTTAATTTATTTCATATGAACAAAAATACTTTAACATAACATAAAAATATATTATATGTTGAAAATTTTAATGTGAATCTTAAATAATGTGAGGATGATTTTCTTTCTTCAAAAACCATACATATAATTTTCATTCACGTTAATGACGAATACAGTTTCCCATTTAAATAAACTAATGAAAAGTCAAAAATAAAGCTTAAACTCATTATATTTGAGCTAAGATTTTTGTACCATGTTTCTTCACTTTTCTTAGGGAAATGCCAGGAACTTTGAAACATTAAAAGCTGAAGCTATCGTAAAAACTTGGTGAATATCCAGATTTTGTACTTTATTTTTGCTTCTGTTTGCATAAAATTATTGCTACACCGTTTCATTTGTATCAACTAAGCATAAACTATCTCAATTTTTCCTTTTCTTAAACTATTTATCTTTTCAAAGACCTGTCTGATAATTTGCATAAGATAATTTTCTAGTGTTCAAAAGAAGTTTTAAAGGAATTATATAAATTAATATTATATATATATATATATATATATATATATATATATATATAGAGCATTGTAAAGCTCTGAAAAATAATATGAATATTTCTTAAAAACTACTTTCATATGATTACAATGTTATATCATTACTTAATGTACTTTGTAACCTGTTGTTTGTAATATTCAAACTAAATTTTAGCTGATATAAGTTTTCAATTAGTGATCAAAACATTGGAATATCATTTATCAATAAAGTTTTCATCAGTTTGTATAAACTTAAATCAATTGTTGTTTTTCTTTTCACTTCTTGAAAAAATTGTACAAAATTTGAGAATCTGGTGGAAAATTCTCTTGCAGTAAATGGCTTACAGGCTATTGGATGTATAATATTTTAAATTTTAAATGTATATATACACTAAAAGTGAAATTTTATTAACTTCACGTATAAATGTAAAGATTTAAAACGTTAAAGGACTACAAGGACAATGTTGATCTAAATAATTTTGTCTTAAGTTTTATTTAAATGTTATTACACTTTTTTTAATAATTTGAAGTCAAATAAAAGAATTAATTTTTTTTTTTTTTTTTTTACTAAATTAAGTTTTAAAAACTATCGAGTTATATTGAAAAACACCATTTTTTTTTTAACTAAAATAAATCAGTGAAGTATAAAAATTAAAACAAATCCCTATACAATTTCAAATTAATAGTAAACCCTGCTTAAAATATTTAATTTGCCTAAGAGCATGATTATTGCAAAACTAGATGAAAATATTTTATTTTATGTACTAAGCGTAATTAGGTGAATATTACAAAATCTTGCAAAATTTGTCAACAGATTTCAATCGCACTATATCCCTTTTATTGTATGTTTTGTTTCAGTATTTCACAGTAAACATAGTGATTGAAGTCAAGCACTTAATGGTTGACATTTTATGTTCACGTTCTTCTGTTTTATTTCTTTTGTTACCAAAATTTATTCCATAAAACAATAAAGTTTGAAGCTCTGGTATTGAAGAAAATTATTCAAAATACTACTTATTATCTAACATGTAATTTGTTTTGATGGCTATCTCGAGAAAATTTTATTTTTTGGGGAAAAAATATGGCTTAAGTTTATAAATTTTTTGTGAATTATCCATTTTAATATTTTTTAAAATTTATATTTCACATTTCCTGCACTGAGAAACTATGTGTGCTGTTTCTCAAGATTATTTAGGAGAAAAAAATTTAAAATTCACGTTAGAATTTTTGAGGGATTCAAGAAATAGAAGTATGTAATATTTTTCTTGTTGTATATTTGTTTAGAATTTTGTCATTTTCATTTGGTAGTGTGAATGTTCATACCAATAATGTAAACAAGTTCATACTACTGTATAATGATTATGTAAGATTTACTGCTTAAATATTAAACAAGCAAAAGTTTAAAAGATTTAACAATGGTAAGAATTATATTGAACATTATTCAATCACTTGTTTTGTACTTTAAAATATTTTATGTCTAATTTTTGTCTTCTAATTTGTTTAACAAAATTTTCAAAATATTCAACAATTGGTTATGTTTTTTTTATTTATATAATTTTATTTTTGTAGCCTCTTAAAAACTTTTTTGCTATAAGAAATTTTGTTTTATCAATATAATTTGATATAAATATATTCTACTGGAAACTACCCTTCCATTTTTTCATGTAACTAATCAATTTTAAGGTTTGAAGCATTTTCGTTTACTCTATACCTAGTTTAAGTCAATATAACATATATTTTCTGGTCCCCTTACAAATTAAAAAAAAAAAAAAAAAAAAAAAAAAAAAACTTTACTATCCAACAACCATTTATTTGGAACAAATAGATATCTTCTATTCATAAAACTATTCACACATACGTGTTTTGTAGCAGAAGATATGAAACAAATTCTATTAAAATGTTACTATGAGCATGTATACAAAATGTCTTCGTAGATACTATATTTTGTTCCTGTTTTGAAAATGACTCAACATTTTTAGAACAACACTATACACAGTTTCCCGATTTTAGGTGTGGTCTCGTTCCATGACAGATAACATTTTCAGGAAAGTAAGACTATAACAGACAGGGAGATTGTAACAATTTTCAAGTTGTCAAAAAGTAATGCCACAATGTTAAAAAGTAAATATAAGTACATAAAACAAAAATTATACAATAAATTTTGGAATTTTTGAAGTTATTTTAAATATTAAATTGTATACTGAGTATTAATTTCTGAAATTATTTAAGTGTATATTATTTCATTTATATATACTTTTAGTTAAAAAAACTCTCTCTCTCTCTCTCTCTCTCTCTCTCTCTCTGAAACTTCTAAAATAATTCAATATCAAAAATATTATTTTAGTTGAATTGATTCTAAAATACATACTACAATATTAAACTTTACAGATGTAAAAGGAAACCAGAGATGAAGGGGTAAAATTGAATATTTTTTTTTTATTTATTGCTTAAAGTAAATCAATAAAACATTAAATTTTATTTCTTAAACATTTAATATTTTATAGCTTACAGAAAAGGTAAATATACTTTTCTTCTCTCCTAGAGTACTCCATTTTAAATTTTCAATATGAGACGAAAAGTATGTTAAATTATCCATAAATTTCTTTAAAGTGTGTAAAAATACTCAATTCCTCTTATCCCAAAATTTTAATCTATATGATTTTCCTTCTTTAGAATATCCATTTTTTCAACTTGTTTTCGTGTCTGAAGTATAAATATAGCTATCGATCGACAAAGTTAACATTGGAAGTAAAATTAAATGAACTGCACAATGCTTAAGAGTTTATAACTAAAATTAAGAAGATGTTTTGCATCTAATGGCTTCAAAATAAATTTACTGCAAAAAGAGTAAATATTCCATGAACTCTAAGTATGATACCTATATTAAAAGGAAATATTTAACGACCAGCTGGCAACCAAAACTCTTCCATCATATGTTTGGATTTTCATGAAATAAATTATTTTTGATAAGATATTATGATAAGGTATGCTGCAGAGAAAACATTATTATTTTTTTAGTTTCAACTGATTCTTACTTAAACTATAAAGTTTAGTGCCAGGCATTTTATACTTGTACATCATGAAATATTTTTAGAATTTTTTCAAAGGTATAAGTATATTATATATATATATATATATATATATATATATATATATATATATATATATATATATATATATATATATATATATATATATATATATATATATATATATATATATATATATATATATATATATATATATATATATATATATATATATATATATATATACATTGAATCATACAGGAGCTCGATGTCCGTTTGTGGGAAGGAGTTCCATGTCTGTTGCACTTGGTGGATCAATAATGGAACGGTTAATGTTGGTTGTGTATGACGCTGGAGTTGTCGTCCAATGATGTCCCATACGTTCTCAATTGGCGACAGATCTGACAATCTGGCAGGCCAAGGCAACATGTCGACATCCTGTATTGCATGATGGGTTACAACGGCAGTATGAGGTCCAACGTTATCCTGTTGGAAAATATCTCCTGGAATGCCCCTCATGAAAGGCAAAACAACAGGTTGAATCACCAAACTGACGTACACATTTGCTGTCAGGGTGCGTGGGATAACCACTAGTGTGTTTCTACTGCCATAGTAAATTGCTTCCCAGACCATAACTCTAGGTGTAGGTTCAGTGTGTCTAGGCTGCAGCCGCTTACCTGCCTTCTTCCTAACCAACACACGGTCATCACTGGCACCAAGGCAGAAGCCGCTTTCATCAAAAAACACAACAGATCTCCACTCCGTCCTCCAATGAGCTATAGCCTGACACCACTGACGTCGCAAACGGCAGTGGATTGGAGTTAGTGGAATGCAAGCTACAGGTCGTCTCGCTTGGAGCTGTCCTTGAAGTAACCGATTGGTAACAATTTGTTATGTCATTGTGGTGCCAACTGCTGCTCGAATTTCTACTGCAGTCGCAGTACGACTCGCTATGGCCATACGCAGCAAACGGTGGTGTTCCCTCTGAGTAGTATCACGTGGCCGCCTAGAACCCAGTCTTCTTGAGGCAGTGCCTTCTCTTGAACACTGCTGCCAACATTCATGCATGATGGATGCATTCCTGCCAAGCCTTTCTGCAATCTCGTGGAAAGAAAATCCACCTTCTCGTAGGCCTATTATACGACCTCATTCTAACTCAGTGAGCTGATGGTAATGGCTTCGTCGTCTTCTTAAAGGCATTGTGGGCTAGCATCAACTCACTACATCAAATCTCGACGCTAAATAACGCTCAGGAACGTTACAGCTCGTATTTAAAGCTAACCTGATTTGCATCTTCCGTATGTCGTTACTAGCGTCACACTGATGCACCGAGCACAAAATATGAATCGATATCATCTTTTAGATGTATGAACACGCCTGCCAAATTTCGATTCACTAGCACAACTTCTTCTTGCTGTTGGGATTTTTTTACCATCAGTGTATTTCATAGTTCAATTAAGTAACAATATTATCAAAAACTGTTCAAAAGTATATAAAAATTGGAATTGATTATGATTAATTTCAAATTATTTATTTGATATGAAAATCTGTTATTCGCATGCTCTAATAAAAACAATCATAAAACTTCAATTACATTTAAATTTTGAATAAAAATGATAATATGAGCAATTTTGTTGCCTTTAAAATAAAAATAAATAAATGCTGCTCTCAAGGAAATCTTGTTCAAGACTTTTTTGGATTACTCGTAGGATCAATAAGAGTTATCAGTGTAAATAGGAATATTCCCTTATCAAACCTAATATATATCGGTAACATAAATTAAGCTACCTGAATTAGGTTTTACTCAAATTGTGAACTTGCTTTTTTTCTGTTATCAGCAAGACTTAGTGCACATGAAGATTTTTTTCCAATGTTTTCCCATTTTCTCTTAAGAACTGGTTTAAATTCTTGCCTGCAACTTAGTGCCTGGCTACACTGTCTGCAACATTCGTGTACCATACACTCCATCAACAATGATAACAATTGATAATTTTGTTTTAGAATTTTACTATACAAAACTAGCTGTGGTTTAACGTGTAAATAGTTGGTAGGTTTGAAAATTTGATCTCATTTTCTTTTCGATCCATACCCAGACTATTAAATTTAATGTCCTCCATATGAATCAAGAGTAAAAAAGTCACAAACTGAATGTTCCGAATACCGACTTCTTGCGTATATACTTGTTAGACGTATTTATCTATCTTGATAGGTGTTTCAGTTTCATCTATTGAGTATATTTCCTTTTGAGATTGGTTCCTGAACATTTTTTCTGAACATTCTGATGAAGGTTTGCACATTGTGTTACATTTAATTTTATAAGATTGACGCAATTTGTCTAAGAATCTGGGAAATGATTTTTAGGGTCTGATTGGGTGTATTCCCTTAATGCGTTAATTATTAAGCTTTAAACACATTAAAATTTATGCTAATTTTCACTATTACCTTTCAAAGTAATAATCCCTCCACGTAATTTTATGACTATTTTCCCATTGTGAAAAATTTACCAAATTTTATCAGGAGTAAATCTAGATGTCTTTGAGAGTGCTATTTTTAATTTTAGTTAAACTCGAATCTCCTATTCAATTTATCTAGCTAACATTTGAGCTATATTAGATGTCAATGAATAAATTAATACGGTTTACAATGAATCGTAAATATTTATGAATGTTATTTTTTCGAATATAATCATGAAGATAATATAAACTAATGCTTTAAACTATCGGATGCAATCAGACCAAGATCAGGTGAATATATTCGAAGATTGTTTCTTTGCAAGGTGAAAAAATATATCTGTAAAATAGTCTAAATAAAGTTTACATTTTAAGAAGAATATAAAATTTCATACAATCTACAGAGTATATACAATACAACACTTCATTTGAGTATAAAAATCTTTACATAATCTTGTGACATTAAATAGAAACTTTTAAAACTATCAGAAGGAAATTAAAAACAATAATGTTATAGAATTACTTTCATCACAAAATATAATATGTTGGCTTATATTTAGAGAAGTGATTAGTGAAAATATACTGAATACATAGTAATAAACATTATATAATTAGTTATTAGCATAAGTAAAATATACTTCAAACTTTAATTATAAAATTTAATTTTAGTAATAACCATGCAAAGTAGCGAAAATATCATTGAAACAATTTTATTTATATAGAAAATATTATGAACACCAGTTAACTTCAGAAATTCTTCATTAAGATTAATTTTCTCTTAATTATTCAATATATTATTACTATCGCAGAAAGTAATTTATTAAAATATTAAGAAATGATGTTTTAAATATATCACCCAACGTTTTCTAAATTCCTTAATTATATATAATATGCAGTGATAATTTTGTTTTATTAACAGAGAAATTCATTCAAAACTACATGTGAATTATTTTATAGTAAAATAAATATTAATGAAAAAACAAAACATTAGAAGAATCACAAATAAACTCAAATTAAAATTCATTTTTTTCAAATAAGCATTACAATGATCTGCCTCACTTTCGAATAAATATTTTAGTACATAATTAGTATAGATGTGTACATGAATGATTAAAATTGGTATTTTCTTAATTAGAAAAACAATTAAATGAAGTTAAATAGTTAAACAAATATTAATTTTATATTACATAATGATATATAAGACAGTATTTATTGATTCATATTTAAATTCTTGTAAATTATAAAATAATCGTTTTTTCTTTCTCGAATGAAATAGATGTTCTTAATAAAATAATTTTTATTATAGTGAATTTTCTAGTTTTTGTAAGGGGATTCTACAATTAAAGCATTTTCATTTCTGAATTAAATTTTGTTAACAATGTGTATTGACTACGCTTTTATTCTAATTTAAAATATATCCATGTAATGCCTAGACTTTTAAATAGATTAAAATAACATGGTGTTTGAAGTGTATTTTTATTAATAACAACCAAAATTAATATTAAGATAATTCTTTAAAAAAATATCTATTATAAAAATTAAAACAAAGCATTATAAAAATAGGATTTACTGAAATTGGATTTAATTTCTTTGAATCGTTAGTAACTTTAAAGCTTAGATTGGTTAAATTATGAATAAATAAACAATTTGGTTAAAATAATTATATGAGTTTGTACACGTTCATTTAGATTACAGATTTAATTTTTTCCAAGTATATCATAACCTTATAATGCTATATTTATTATGAATCGACTCCTGTATTAATAAAATGCTGAAAATAAAATCCTGAAAATTTATAAAATATACAATCTCTCTTAAATTATCTTGTTTTTAATATTTCGACACTAAATACTATTACATTTAACAAGCATGCATCCAAATGCATTTCAAAAATAAATAGGTGTGATTAAATATTTAATAATGGGGAATTTATGATTAATGCAATGATTTTAGTTGAAAATATCATTTTGCTTAAAATGCATTTATTTACATTGATTTATAACTTTAATAAGTTTTCAATGAATTAATGAAATACATTTTTCAGTAGAGTCAGACTAATCAGTCATTTACAATTTAGCGAAAGTAAATTTGCACATAAGTTATTTTATTTTTACAATTTTCTTGAAATATTTAATATTATTAGTGATAACTAATTGTTCAGTCCTTAAAAATATACGTTTGATTTATATTAATATGTCATGAAAATTATTTTACGGCATATATATAACTTACATATATTTCTTATTTGCATTACATGTTTTTGAAATGAAATATTATGTTCAGAAAAAAAAAACATCTGTAGTGAAATTAAGTGAATGTCTATACGTTAAATAACAATTGATATTTCAGATTATCTACATTATAATATTTGCTATAATAATTTTCAAAAATGTGTGTGTTTGTATTTATAAATGGGCATGCTTAAATATTTTTACATAATATACTTTTTTAATACAAGTTCTTAAATATTCTGAAAAATATATTAGAAAAAATTAAGCATTTTATTTTTTAAGATGTTATAAAATTTTTTCTGGCAGTATTATTGAGTAGTTTCTTTTTGTTAAAAAACCACAATTGTAAAATATGTAAAGCACAATATAAGCATTGCATTGTAATTGCAGTTTGAAAAAAGATTGGAGAAAACGTGAATAAATTAAGCATTTTTATTCAGTATTAAATTATTTATCTCTTAAATTTAATCTCAAATTACAATTTTTAAGAGAAAAATAATTTCTATAAAAAAGTATTATTTTCAGTGCTTACATATATACCAGTGCATCATAAGAAACATGTGTATTTTTCTCATACTCGTAAGTAAATATCTAAATAAATAAAATCTTATCAGATTTTAATAGGATCATACTTTGCTTTGAAGTTGCAATTTATACATGCTAAAAAAGCTCTAAGATTCTTTGAAGTCAAATAGAAAAATCATCTAATTTTATTTCAAATTCTCGAAATGTGTTTCTTATAAAATATTGCGCAGTTATAGATATTTGCTATTTTATTATACAAATAGCATTCTAAAAACTGCAAGAGAGTATGAACACATGTTAAATAATTTACTAATGGCATACTATGTATTATAAATATATATATATATATATATATATATATATATATATATATATATATATATATATATATATATATTGTGTGTGTGTGTCTATATATATTTATTAATTCAGGGTGCTGCGTAAAACTGTGAATCAGAAATATTTTCCATTATCTCACATGAAATAACATCAAATAAAAAAGAATCGCATTTATCCACAGAAATATCGAAACTATTTAATGAATCTTATCTTTTATGATTGAATTTCATCTCATCAATAACAGTTGTGCCTTTCTATCTTACTCAGATTAACTAGAATGAATGATTTGTAATGAAAGTGCTGTACTTGTTAAGAACATCAATTATGTTTTATTTATTATTGCGAAAAAACAAAGTTTGATTTCTCACTTATTGTAAAAATTAATTATATGATTAAAAATGATTTTATTATTAATCAATCTTTTATTTTTGTGCTATTTATTATAAAAAAATATTTTATATAATTGTGATATATTATAAATGTTATAATTTTTCACATACATTAAATAATATAAGAAATACGTTTTTCATAATTCTTAATATTTTTGGAGTAGTAGACTGTAGAAATATTTTCCTCCCTTTGATCTGTTTTTGTGCTTCTGTTTTTAAACAAATGACTCCAGTGTTGATATTTATTAAAAAATTGCAATTTTATTTTCATCTCTTTTTTTTACTCTTCGTAATTTATGACTACAAATAACACAGTTGTTAGTAAATGTTAACTAAAAATACAAAATTTTAATTTTGTTCGTAAATATTGATAACATAATAATTTTCCCCAAGGAAAAGTTTTCTTTTTTTAATTTTTTAAGAAACTTATATTTTTATAGGTAAAATGAAATTAGTTTTATTTTGGAAGATCAAAACTCCATCCTAAAATTCCCATTCAACTCAGGACATGTATTGGTCGTTACAACGATATTCAATTCGAATTTAAGATTTGAGTATCGTATGTTATTTACCATTAAAATTACAACAAATGAAGAACCACTACGATCACATCAAACGGATTTAAATGACACAGATTCTTCACTCTGAGCCTCCAGATGACTCATATGGCTATCAGAAAGATGTACACAGAACCAATACTTTTCAAAAAATAATGCATTGTGCCCCTACATTATAATATTTTAAAAATAAAATTGTCTCATTTTCTATGATGCATGCCAAAGGAAACTAAATAAATTCTCTTCTGATGATAATTCCAGTTGCTTTAAATGTCATCATACTGTATGAACTAATACTAAACATTTTGCAAGTAAGACTATCCTAACTAAATATCAGTGGTATAAGTTTTGGATTGTTAAGTTTGATATCACAATGTGAATTGTTAAGTAGATATCACATCCTCACAAATTGTAGCCCAGATGTGACATCACAGTTTGTAATTCAGAAAGTAGTAAGTATTGCATTGAATTGATTATGCTTTTTAATATGGATACCAGCAGCAGATCGTTTTCATATCGTTGGATTTCCAACAATGTGTGTTCAAATACAAAGTGACAATCTATGCTTTCAAATGGCAATGATCCTGCACGTTTTCAAAAACAATGTTTTCTGATAAGGCATTATTTTTCTAATTAATGCACATTACTTTCTAAAGAAATTTTGAATTTACAAAACATTTTCCTATTTAAAAATATTGTACATAACTCTTAATAAAGTATAAAGTATATTAAATATTATTTGTTTCTCATGATTTTTCCAAATGATTAAAAAAGCTAATCACATACATAAAATAATATTTCCTGTCAAAAGGTATTTATGTGTAAGTATAAAAACTAACTAAACTATAGCAATGTTATTACATTTTTGCAATCGAAATTGAAAGCACAGTGTCTTTCATGAAGTAAGATTACATAAGTGCAAACAATTTGGCAGTTTTCTATATCAAAGTTCAATAATAAAATCTCATCAAACCAGTCTCTTTTAAAATTGCAGCTGAAATTCTCTAATTATATAACGTATAAGTAATTTACTTACATATATGATATTCATAATAATTATATAGTATATAATTCAAAGTTTGAAATATATAAAAGTACCTCATCATAATTTTTTAATTGCATAAAAGCTCAATTGTTATTGATCCAGTTTTCATTCGTAATTTACACAGTTTACTTACAATGTAATTACATTGAATATAAGCAATTAAAAAGTTATGCAATCGAGAATAGACTTAATTAAGTGCTTTTAAATAAAACATTTATAATTTAATCTAATTTTGAGTTTAAAGACATATATTGAAAAGAAAATTGCTTTCAAGTGATTTTTTAATTATAACGAAAAATCTCTATAAAAGATATTTTTTGATAAATATTCCAAAGGAACTATTTGTAAAGAAAACATACACTGTAAAGTTTTCTGAATGATTACAGACAGAAAGAACTTGACAATTTTATTTAGATAATCATATGAAACTTTTTTATAAGCATAATGTGAACCTTTTTTATGATATTATAAGAAATTTTAGACACTAGAATAAAAAATAGTATTCTATAAGTTAAATACCGCAATGTTTAATTTTTGTAATGCTTAGCTCCTACATTGTACTATAGCACATTAATATTCACTTATATGCTATAGTACAATCGAAGTTTATTAAACGTAATTTAACAGAAATATTTTGTCATTTGAGATAGCATGCACTCATTACTTAACATGAAATAACTATTCGTGTTTGTGCTCCGGTAATTATAAGCACCAGAAAGCTTATCTTCACTAAAAAATAAACCGCCTATGGTTCTAAAATTTAATAAACTTTTTTCAGTTTAGGGATCATCAATTATCTTAGGTAAAAAAGCAGCAATGTATTCCGTTTACAGAAAAAATTGAATACCAAGTAACACAACCAAATATTACCAAAATAGATTTTTAGAAAAATAAATGGTTCCCTCTTTGGTTGATATCTATTTTGACAAACACGTAAATTTCCAAGCATGTCTAAATAAATTGGAGAATAATATATTTCACTCAAGTAAATAGCATTTACAAATGTTTTATCTATATCCAGTTATGTTACAAAGAAATTATCACAATTTATTTCAATTTGACCATACAAATGTAATAAATTACTAAATATAAATGTAATATTTCAGATCTTACATTATCAATTGTATTCATTAACATGCACGCGAATGATTAAAGGGATTTTAAGAAGGTTAAGCAGTTTTTTAATATAATCAATAAAACTTCGTAACTTTATAATTCCTAGATTTTTAATAGGTATTTTAAATTGGTCTAGAATCAGTAACAAATGGCTTATTTTTAATATTTTTATTCAGCTAACATCGCATTAAAATTATTGCTTACGAAGCTGATAAGAGTATACGATTTATTAAACGAATGTTGTAAAGAGCATAACTTATTTTTCACATCATTATATATTATCTGATGTATGATGATGTAAAAAATAATATAAATATGTAATATTTTTAGCAAAAATAAATTTACTACTACAGTTTCAATAAATTCAAACATGATCTGGTGTTTTGATTTAATATAATGTGCAACACATTCAAGAGATGTCAACAAATTAAAAAATTTAAAATTAATATAGATAAATAAATACATTTTCAAAGTACTTTTATGAATACTAAAGCATTTACACAGATTCACCAATCACTCAATTATAAAATATTATTGATAATTTTATTATAGGTTTATACACACACACACATCATTAAACTACATACAATAAATCAACTTCAACATTCACTTACATTATTTGACTGTTGAAAAACATGTACTGTAAAATAAATTATTAAGTATTGTTTAAAAGCTAACTGAATTTCATCAAATCCTGAAATAGTATCTTTATTCTCCCTTTTATTTTTTGAAAGTAATTCATAAATAAAACACTTTTTTTCATTCTAAATTACATCAAGATGAAAAATTTGTGATCGATTGACTTTGGTTTCTGTTGACATAACTTTTAATAAACTAGTGTGTGTATTTCACACACATGTTTTTTAGCTTTACACCTTACTTTTTTATATAATGAGACACGCGATCATTTAACAAAAAAAAAACTCTTCCATGTGGAATATATTATTTTTCTAAGACTGCCAAATTATGAATGCGTCATATAATGCATGTAATTTCCCATTTTTTAAGATTTTACTTTTCCCTTGCACCAGTTTATAAAGTTTTTATAGAGTCTCTGGGTGAATAATCATTTTTTTATTCTTGGTATTCTTCAGTACGGAAATATATTTTTCAACTACAGAGAAAAATGTATAACTATTTACAATTTAGAAATCGAAAGAAATGAGCTAAGTAGATATAGATATTTGATGCTTCAAAATATAAACATAAATATTGTAAGTAAATCATAATTTATATTAAAATTTAATTTCAAAAATCCAGAATGTTGTAATTCCAATTTTATAATTTCTTAAAGCATAAATTTTCATAAGCATTCAGCTCTCATTAATAAATATTTGTCACTGTTAAAAAAAAAACTTTAAATTAAAATTAATATAGTCGAAATTAGTTGACTTTAAAATGATAGAGTGAAAAATTTCTCTTTTATTTTAATATATAAATGTATCATTTGTTTATTAGTACGACTCCTATAACTGTCAAAATAATTTTAAAAAAGTTGGGTCATCATTAAGATTTTGTGAATCAAGTTGAAACATATTATATTATACAAATCACTCACAAACATGCAAGATATAAATTATTCAGATATTTTACCAAAGTATATGTATCTATGTGTATAAATATATATATATATATATATATATATATATATATGTGTGTGTGTATGTATGTGTGTGTGTGTGTGTAAAAGATACACGGATAGATACTCATCAACAATCAAAATTTAATCGCATTTCAATGATGGCATTGAAATAACACACACACCATTAAAAACAAATAATATAAAATTTTTAGGAAAGCAAGTGCTAACTTCGTTAATTTAATTTATTGCGCTCATATCCTTTAACAAGCTGATGGAGCTCGAAAGGATACATTTTTCAGCAATTTCTCGTATCATTAAATTTATGAACATACATTTTTAAGATCTAATTAAAGGGAAGAGTGAATGGAATTTAATTTTAACAAATGTGGGTGAATGAGAACATAAATTTAATAAGAAACTTTTATTATTCAAATATAAATGCTTATTGTAGATTGACATCAAAAATATTCTTTGCTGTGCCTAAAGGTATCTTAGATTTTGCTTCCTAAAATTGCTTAATAATATCATTTCCTATAAGGACGTTTTTACGGAATAATAAAATATTGCGGATCAGTCAGAAATTTGATTAATATATTGATGCTTGAGAGGTTATGATTGATACAAGGTAAACAGAACTTGAGGTTTATGTGTTACCATTGACTAAAGAATAAGTATGCAAAATTATGCATGACGATGTTGAGACATTGGTCAGAAAAGAAAAGGAAAATCAGTCGTTATAAAAGCAAGTTTACCACGAACATTCATTAATCTTAACAACACTTACAATAGTAAAGAAAAATCGATGTATTGAAGTAGTTTGCTCGAAGTGGTATGATTTGCAACTTTCAAACGGGTTAATCATCAGTTGCATCAAGTCGCCGAATATGTCACGCGTTTGGGGATAGTGATGTGAATGAACTTACTGCAAGACACTGGTTTCAGAAATTCATGTAAGAAGATTTGGACCTCTGGGATTAATCACTTTATGAATGATCACTAGCCATTGATTAAGAAACTATACAAGTAGACAATGGGAAGGACAGCAGTCAAATATGTGGTAAATATACAAGGCGATTTACTGTTTCGATGAAATTATTAGACTTCATCTGTACCGCTTGGGTAAGACGTACATTCTGAACAAGTGAACTCGTCACACAATGTTATAAGTCCATAAGCAGCATTGACTGTCATCCTGCTTTTCCGTCATTGATCATTACTTTTTCGTCATTGTGGAGCATCTATCTTCAATATAATTTTGACCAGTAACGAAACGTGAGTCCTGTATGACACTTCCAAACGCGCAAAGTGTTGGTTGTCACCCTAGGATACTGTCCTACGCATAACAAGTCCATTTATGCACGGTCATAACATTATGTTTTGTGTCCTGCATGCTTTGTGTTCTTTGGATTAATCACAAGTAGTTCACTATTAGCTGCTACTATCCGGTCAAATGGACCCGTATTCTCAGCAATTTGAATGTGAGCGACAGCCTATTCAACTGAAAAAGCCAGCACTAATTAATTGGAAGGGAGTACTGCACTAGGCCGATAACTTGAAGCCGCATGTCTAGCGGATGCCTAGAAATGCCATACACAGACTTGATTTAGATCCATCCTGCTTATTCAACTGCCTTGCACCATTAGATTTCTATTTAATGACTGGCATTAAATTACCAGGCACTTGGTGATAGGCAAAAATTCCGAACCCCTTAACCTAAAGGTGCAGACCGTGGCTCATTTAAACTCCAATGTATATATGTATGTATTATTGTCATCGAATTTTTATCTACACTCTTTTGCAATAATTTAAAAAAGCGAATTGAATATTTAATTACGTATCAACAGTAGTCATTATTATACGTATCAACAGTAAATACAAACAATTTAATGTGCATTTTACACTTCTTTTTTCCTCTTAAGAATTTCTGTAATAAGATTCCATCAAAATACATTAAAAAGTAATTCTAAATATTCAGAAATTTTAAAAATATAATTTAAACATTTTAAAATCTTGAGTGAATTTTGGAAAAAATAATTTATGAAGGTTTCCACATCATGGAAAAAAATAGTATAAACCATTACTTACGATATTATAAATACAATACTGGACATTAAAATTGCTACACCAAGAAAGCGACATGCTACAGGCGTGAAATTTATACGAAAGGAAAAAGGTGCTGTGATATGCAAATGATTAGCTTTTCAGCGGATTCAGACAAAGCAGGAACCAGTAGCGACCCATATATTGTGTTTAAATGAGGAAATTGTTCAGCAGGTTCCTCATACACAAATTGCATTTGAACGTTGTTGCATCGTGAAAAGTTGTTGTAATGTCTCGTGTAAAAAAGAGAAATGCATACCAGCAAGTTTCTGACTTTGATAAAGATCGAACTGTAGTGTACCGGGAAAGCGGTTTATCTTATCGCAGTATTGCTGCTCACGTCGGTGGAGATCCAATGACTGTTAGCAGAATATGGAATCGATGGTTTCAGGACGGTAATATGGAACGCCATGTGGGATCTCAACGGCCACCTATGACTAGCAGCCGAGAAGACAGGCATATTATCCGCATGGCCGTAATGGATCGCGCAACCACGTCACGAGCCGTGAGTGAAGAAACGGGGTCACTTGGAAGACAACAAGTGTCTGTACGAACAGTTCGACGACGTTTGCAGCAGCATGGACTCTCACCTCGGAGACCATGGCTGCGGCTTTCCTTGACGCTGCGTCATAGACAAGAGCACCTTCAATGGTGTGATCAACGACGAACCTGGGCGCACGAGTGGCGAGACGTCATCTTTTCAGATGAATCCAGGTTCTGTGTACAGCATCATGATGGTCGCATCCGTGTTTGGCGGCATCGTGGTGAACGCACACTGGCAGCATGCAATTATCATCGTCATACTGGCCCATCACCTGGCGTGATGGTATGGGGTGCCAATGGATACACGTCTCGGTCACCTCTTGCTCGCATTGACGGTGCTTTGAACAGTACACGTTACATTTCTGGTGTGTTACAACCCGTGGCACTACCCTTTATTCGTGCCCTGCGAAACCTTACGTTTCAGCAGGATAATGTCCGACCGCATGTTGCCGGTATTGTACGGACCTTCCTTGATACGGAACATGTTCCGCTCTTGCCCTGGCTAGCACGTTCTCCAGATCTTTCACCAAAAGAAAACGTCTGGTCAATGGTTGCCGAGCGACTGGCTCGTCACCAAACGCCAATCATTACGGTTGGTAAACTGTGGCATCTTGTTGAAGCTGCATGGGCATCTGTACCTGTTCATGCATTCCAATCTCTGTTTGACTCAATGCCCAGGCTTGAGTCAAACAGAGATTGGACTGCTGAGAGAGAAACTGCTTTTATTACTGCCAGAGTTGGTGAGTCTGGGTACTGATTTCTCAGGATCTATCCAGCCAAATTTTTTTTTGAAAATTTAATCACTTGTTATTTCTAGTATAATATACTTGTCCAATGAATATCATTTTGTTATCTGAATTTCTTCCTGGTGTAGCAATTTCAATGGCCAATAGTGTAGTTATACCTGAGATTGAGAGTCTTGGATGCAATTATTATGTAACCTTCTGTAAAAAAAAACTAATATAAAACGTGAAAATAATCAAAGTTACCAGATAATATCCGTTAATTCATACATGATAAAAACTTCATGAATGAAATACCAGAAAATACGCCTCAGCTTTCAGGGTAGAGCTTAAAATGTGCCATTATGTATTCACTCATAAATTCGTGGAAAATATTACAGCTTGTTACTGGTCAAGACTGTGACTGTCTAGCCAATTTCTCCTCAACTCGTGTATGCAAAAATGTGCATCAATCACTTCACTTATTTTCCTTGTTTTTCCTTTAAGACTGAAATGCAATTTTCTTTTGTTGGAAAACCATATCGTCATTTTAAAATATTGGGTACAGTCAAGTTACGCCTGTTTTCAAGTTATATTATGTTTTGGATACTTTTAGAAATTCGATTTGACTATAATTTACTACAAATACATTGCGACTCTTCAACTATGATCATGATCGAGATTTTTTTTTAATGTTTTGATTCTTACAATATGATATTATAGTCAATTTATCAAATATTGATTGCATAATTAGTTGAAAAGTCTTCCTCACAATATTTATTTCAAAAATCAATAAACGATTTTCTTCGATCTTTTTCAGAGCCCAGTTATTACTTCTTCAGTATAGGGCAGCAAATCTTATCAGGGTCTTACACATAATTATTTTTTTCTGATAAACTTTATTTGCAATTAACATAATTTATTCATGTGTGTAGAATGCCATTATAGATATACATTCTTAAGTCTGAAGTAATTGCATTTAAAATGGAATTGAAATACAACTAATATGTTCTTTTAAAAACTGCTGAATGTGTATATTCTATGTTATATATTTTTAGACGATGAATGAGATTTAGCGAAAGGCACACAGTATAATGTATTGTGTGCCTTTCGCTAAATCCGATATGCACAGTATTATATAAAAATAGTAGCGATTGACATTCATTTGCTTAATAAATTAAATTGTAAAAAATACAAATTTAAAAAAAAAAAAAAAAAAAAAAAAAAACATGAAAAGTATTACAGACATTAGAAATAAAAATAGCAAAAGTTTAAAAATAATTGTAGCCTGATTCTTAGCATTAAAATTAATGTAACTGTATATTTTCCAATTATTATAGGTAACAGAAGTGCATTTGTATAATTTTGCAAGAATATTATGATTTTAAATATCTAAAATTGTTTTTAAAAATAGTATTATACGTCCTAATGTTTCTTTATTTAACAGGATATGTAGTAAGAAAATATGCAGTTAAACAGCCAAAAATTAATGCTATATATTGCTAAAAACAAATCTCTGTATTTTTATACTGAACTGCACTGATTACATTAAAGGAAATATTGAAAGTAACAAATTTTATTTCCTTCATTCCGGAGTATTTTATTTATGTTCTTGATGGAGGTAAATCTTTTAAAATTGAGTTGGAAATAAAAAAAAATGCTTTTATCTTTTCATAATTTTTTTTACTTAAGCTTTCAAAGCCATTTAATACTTGACATAAAACTTTTATTTGATATAATTCTGGTTTTTGAATTAGAATTTTTTTATTTGTTGTTTTATTTAAAAACTGCAACTTTAAAGAAAAGACTTAAAGTGCATTTATGAGAAATGCATTTTATAAGATATCTTGTGGAGAAGAGCACATTTTCTTTTTTTTATATGAATATATGAAAAATAATGCAGTAAATCATTAAAAACCACTCAAAAAATTATTAATGCATATTTAATTGAAAAGCATATTACCAAATTAAACTTATTTAATATATTAAAAGGATTAGAGAACCTGTTACATAATGAAACTTAATAATTGATGTTAAATCGCAGTCAATAATGTAAGAAATAAATTTGTACGCATATTATCAAATTTTACAAAATTTCATTGACGAGTAAGTTTTTTTTTCGCAAATTCATTAAAAAATATTCGTTTAAATTGTAGATGAGAATCATAATTTTAATACTGCATTTTTAAAATCAATAGAAAACGTAATTAAACTAACAATTATTTATACTCTTTAGCATTTTTGTAAATGTTTTAATTGTTAAAAATTCCTAATTTCATTTGCTAAAGTTATTATTTTGAATATATTTTTCACTAAAAACAGAAACATTTACAGATTCTACATTTTTAAATAAGTTATGCATATTTTTGAAACATATTGTGCTCTTTTTTCATGAAATATTTCATATTTCTAGAAAAGACAAATACCTTAAAATCAGAGCATTTAGAGTTCATGTATACAAATCAAAATTTTCATAAACGTATAAATGGAAATGTTTTTGATTAGCATATTTTTTTGTCATTCAGTTAGGGTATTTATTTTGTATTGTAGAACTTATGACAAAAAACTTTGTCTAATGCATTCAAATACAGATCCTTATAATTATTCCCCTTAATATATCCATATTTTTAAACATTGGAAAGAAAATACAACATTTGATTATAGGAGAATATTGCTAAAATATCACGATTTAAAAAATATTAAGAAAATCGTTTATTAATATAACAGTTTTTATTACAAGCAAATACATTCCCTGCAAACACAGTAATGCTGGTAATGCATAAGGGCCTCAACCGGCTTGCCGATTGTGGTATTGGAATGACACCGACAAGTGGTACCACTATCAGTCCAAACATGTCCGCTCGTGGTAAATGCAGGCCTAAAGAATGGCACGGTCTTGGAAGGGTATTGACAAAGCCGACATGACCGCTTGCTTGATATTTTATCAATGTCATTCCAGATGCGGACCAAATACTTTCGATAACTGGCACCGCATCGGCAAATATTAAATGATCAGCCGCAAGTCCCTAAATACAATTTTTTTGTTTGTAATATTTGTTTGATAAAATTTTTGTTCCTATTGCAATATTACTTAAGCTCATATCCATGTTGCATTCAAGCCATTTCGTGCATTACAGATAAAGTCCTCTAAAACAAGTATCACTTACTCCCTTAATATCGACAATTTCAAACAGAAAACTTGTAACGTTTATTAAATGTTAGTTGTAATATTTATTAAATAATTACTTCAAATATGTTCGATTATATTCTTGTTAGACTGAAATTAAAATTTTAACATTATCAAAAGTGTGTATACAAGTGAGAAATCTATTCGATTTTCCTATTTTAATCGACATCAAAAACAATTATTAATAGAACCCAAACATATAATTAAAATATTTGTTGTTGTTGTTATTTACGACACTTAAACAAGCCAAGCTCATTATGCCATTGGCTATGCGAATTTAAGTCAGTAGAGTGAGTCTTTCGTTTAATCAGAGCTCTACGAAGCACTGTACGACTTTGTTTTAAATTCCTCTGATAGATGGCATCAGAAGCGGGTCTACTTCCTCAGTTTCGACAATGATCGCATAATTTTGACAAGGAAAGAGGAGAAAATTTTTTCTAGCCCATTATACCTATCGTAACTACTCAACGACCGGTCACATGACTTTCGATTGTACAGATTTAACGAGCACGTATACAGCATGTACTCGGTGGGTCTTTGGCGGCATTAGGAATAGAACCCCACCCTTCCGGACAGAAGGACAATGGGCAAACCACTAGGCTGTCATGGTCTTTTAAAATATTTTTTATACTTGAGAAATAAGTTTCCTTTATGTAATAGTTCAATAGATCTAAAATTTATTATTTATATTAAATTTATTGTTAAAATTCTTTTCATTCAAAAATATGTTAATCGAAAAAAAAATCAAGTATTATTTTTTAAAATATTTTCCAATAAATAACTATTTAATAATAGCAGAAATAAAATAATTTTATTAATAATCAGTGTGAATAATAAATGCGATATTAAGAAAAAAGAGCTCTCTTATATCAAATAATTTTAATAACTTTAATTTCTAATTTCTGTTGCCATTGTTACATTTATTAGAATGAGGTCTTGAATTCATAGAAACTTTGATGATGATACTAACTTTAACAATTCCCTAAAAGGACCGATATCGCATATGGTATTCGGACAGAATCAAAAAGGCAAATCAGGCCTATATCGGCAGATGACATCCACTATTTTCCGGCAGTTAGTTGCATTTGAACAAATACTTGTTTCCCATCACACTAAAATACAAAGTGTTGATGTCGTTTGCCGATATGGAACCTTTATCATTAAGATATCAGCTTGTCAATGCCAACTCATACAGGACATTGGCGATATTTGTCCATCAGGATGGCGATAGGCTTGTGTTTACTGAGTTGATTCAAAGAGCCACATATTAATAAAATGTATATTTTTTATTTAAAAAAGCTCTGCAATTCTCATGTCTTTCTTCGTTGAGTGAAATTGATGAATAATAAATCCTGTAAGTATATAAATTTTATATTTCTAGAAATACACTGTTATTCTAGTGAAAAAAAACATTAACTTAATGTTTTTTGCACTAAAATACCTCTCAGTAAATATTCTTTTACTACACTGTGTAGCCATCAAGTAAGGTACAGGCTAATCTACATAGTTTTAATTACTTTAACGAATTTCAAATTGAAATAGGATTTTGTACAAAATACATTCGATATTAATCTAACACACACAATAAAAATTTATAAATCTGAATATAAAAAAATATCATTTTGAAAAAGAGAAAAATGATTGCAGTTATGAGAAAATATTTTAATTTAAGTAGTAAACTCATAAACATCGAAATTTTTCTTCAAATAGCGAATACCCAATATAATGTTTGTAAAAATTTAACGTTATCACAAAGAAATAGTGTTTTCAGTAAAAACTAAGAGAAAAATAGATTAAGTTTTGATTTGTATATAAGGAAAATTTGCTACTGCTTAGGTAAATGCACATATTATACAAACTGTTTCGAACTATTTACTTTTAGATAACTACAATAAAAACTATTCTATATCTGCTTCAGAAAATTGTAAAGATCTAAGCAGCATATATTAATATCTTGAAAAATATCGATATGTGTATGTATATATATACATATGTATGTGTAAGTAGGAATATCTTCATAATATTTTGTCAGAGCCTTTATGTAATAGCAGTTTTATTAAATAAGTAATATGCTATTTTAGAAGTTATTGGCTATAACAATAGCTAATAGTTCCTAAAATAGCATATTATTTATAGAGAAACGAAATGACCAAAGAAAATAAGTAATTACCAAAAGTAATTTCTTATTTTCTCATGAAAACATAATTTCTAAACTGGGATTAAAATTCAGTATTTAATAAGTTATCTTAAAGAATTAATTTCAAACGCAAAAAGTAAATATAAATAAAAAAATGATATTAAAAAATGATTTAACTAAAAATAGATAAGTACTTTAAATGAGAAAATTGTAAATTGTTCTAAGCATATTACTTTTCAATGATATAATGCATTTTGATTCTCTTATAATCCAATAAAAATTGTCAGATTTAGTAGAAATATGTTTAAAATTAGAAAAACAATATTTTCAACTATGGTATCAATATTTATTTTTGTTATGTATCTTAGAGCCGCGCGTTTCTGGCTTAAATAAATATATAATAAATATGTGTTCAATTGAAGAGCCTCAGACCAGTGTTTAAAGTTATAATTTATAAATAAACAATGATGAATCATGCATAAATCTTATTGTTAAAATTTTTAGATGCGAAATCTTACGCATAGGACGTTACTGTTTCTGATAATTTTATTTTAAAATATAATACATGTTAATAATTATAGTAAGTTATTTTTTGAAATACTTTAAACTTTAAAATAACTACTAATAACAAATTAAATATATATATATATATATATATATATATATATATATATATATATATATATATATATATATATATATATATATATATATATATATATATATGGATATATATATATATCTATATATATATATATATATATATATATATATATATATATATACATATATATATATATATCAGTTTATATATCGAGATATTTTTGATAGTAGATGATCTTATAACTAACTGCATTATTATTAATAATTATTCAATTTCCTTTAATCAATCATCAGACAATAATTTTTCAGTTCCACTGACAGACTTCAGTAAAGACAATGTACAGAAATTTCATTAATATCACAAGATTTCAAACCATTAATCATATTACCTTAAATACATTTACAAATTTGTTAATTCAAAATAATGAGATTTAAATTAATTTTTAATTTGAAAAAAATGAAAATGTGTAAAAAAAATGTTGGAAAATGTGTAAACAAACACTGTCTTTAAAATGTTGGAAGCAATTTTAAATCCTCAAATAAATCGTAGAAATGAAATAAATTATTGAGAATTTATTTCACAATTTTTTTTCCTATACCAGAACTGATCATCAACATCAATTGTTTATTCACAATGTAAAAAGCCAAATTGTTTTTCCCATATTTTCAGAGTGGTAAAGCCGAGCTGGCAGCCGAATGGTTAGTGCTCTTACCTTCGGTTGAATAATTCGTGGGTTTGAATCCCACTTTGAGCATGGATGTTTGTAGTGGTTCGGAATCCACTTTAAAATGGAGGTCCCAGTCTAATTAGCTCTTGTGTGCAAAAAATGACCGTTGAGCGACAAGCAAACTAGAGGCGTAAAATATTATTTTTGTATCAGATAACATTTGTGCCGGATAGCATAAAATAACAATTGTTTTCAGGTATATATAAATATGTTTAGTACTTTATAAATTAAATATATATAATAACTCTAAAGATTTTTTAGGTTTACACACATTCGACTAGTAAACCCATAAAAGTTCTTATACATGACGAGTCTTAGAATCAACTAATGTCAGATTTAGTGCTAGAAGTACAAATTCACGCCATGATTTATCCTGGTATGTCGATAAATCGACTAAGTAGTAAGAGAAGTAAGATTGTGTGAAGATTTCTTCTGAACATCATGTTCCAAGCTATCCCAAATATGCTCTATAATGTTCATCTGGAGACGATGTTGATGGCCGATGGAAGTATCTAAAACGAGGGCTGCTTTTGCCCCTCTGAGGCGATTCCGGACGAGAGAAATATCAAATTTTCCTGATGGAATTCCCGTAGATCGTCAGAATGCATATTGGACATGAATACATGAAGTTTATAAGACAAGATGCTTACGTATTTCTAACGTGTCGTATCTAGTCGGATCACATGTCCCATATCACACCAACTGTACACGTGCCATTTGCCCTCAAAGATCCATAACTAGCTTAAACAGTCCCCTATTGACATATAGGATCAGTGAAATGTAGGGTCAGCGGATTCGCAGTCATCAATTTACTAATGCCTCTGTTGACGGGGCTATGCAAGACATTAAGCTTTGTGACGTATAGTCATCAAGTGTACATGAATGGACCTTTTACTCCTGAGCCCATATGAATGAAGCTTCTTAGAACTGCTTACAAACTGATCTTAATAGATGGACCAGCAATATTGTGGAATGTGGAATGTTGTGGAATGTTTGCACTTCTATAGCATTTGATGATTCTCGTAATTCGTCCCTGGTGCCGCTTTTACACCGTGTTTTCAAAGCCACAGTGACATCAGATAATTTATGTTTCACAATATTTGAGTGACAAATTTCACAAGGGTACAGGTATTTCAAACACCTGCAAAACGGTCGTAAATAAAAATCCGAATTTTACCTCTACCTTAAATATTTCTTTTGCGTAGATAAAATTTCGTTCAATTTTACTTAAATCTTAATAATTTGTCACTGTAGCAGCAATAACTAATCTAACAAGTCTGCCAGATACTTATCTTATTTTGGCGTTCCTACTGAATAATAATCATGTATATTAAGTGAACATCAAACAAATTTAATTACTAAAAATGATAATTCACCACTGCATTTATAACTAAGTATGTGATATTAAAATAGATACGATATTTGTGTAGAAGTTATGAACACTAAAATTTAAAAACACTTTGCGAGTAAATTGCTAATATTTAATCAGTTAGTAAAGTGCCTCAGTTTTTAATCATATTAAATATATATATATTTGTATATCAAATTAAAAGTACGAAATATTTATATTACTTCTAATCCTAAATCAAAATTCAGTAATTATCTTCATTTATCAAGAAAAAAGTTTATAGGTGTTTAAAAGCTCTAAATTTCAGATCAAACATAAATTCTTAAATTTCATTAAAGTATAATATATTATTGAAGCGAATATTTAGTTGAGTTAAATTTCATACAATAATAAATTCAGCACAATTATTTTAATTAGAGTAAAAAAGTAAAAAAAAAAACTACTTCTAGTTTAGAAGAAATTAAATGAATTAAAAAAATTGCAGCAGGCTACTATTAATTTCTTATATTTATCTCTTTCTAATTAAAAATGTTAGTGACTTAAAATTGCATTGGAGGAAAACTTGTTAAATGTTTCATTAAATGAAAAACTTTTGTGTCAGATTTATTCCTGATATTTGAAAGCCAAATGATGCATGATGTATAAAACTTATTATTATAATATTTAAAAAAATTATATCAAGCCTAAGGAGGTGCTCAGCTTATTTGTAAATATTTAAATACATAAATTAGTTGAGTATTAATTTTTACTGTAATTTACATAGCGCTTAAAGTAATTTCTAATATTATACTATTATATTCTATTTTAATATTATTTGAGGAATAAAAAATTTATATAAAATCATTTTTTAAATAAAAAACATTAAATTAAAAATATATTTTATATAAAAAACATTAAATTAAAAAGGGAATTTTATTCTTCCTATATAAATAGGAAGAATAAAATTCCCTTTTTAATTTTTAAAAATACCATGTGAATTGTATTAACGATGAAATGATATTGCAATGAAAATATATGGTACCAATAATCCAATTATGCAAGCATATGCCGTGAAATGGATACAATTTTGTTATTAAGCATTGAATAAGTTAAATGTTTTCAACATCTCACTTTTAGTCCTGCATAAGACAAAAGAGGTTTTTTTTTAAATTGTATATGCATTTAAAAAGTTACCAAGTAACTCATATTTGCTGTAATGTAATTTTTATGGTTTAGGTTGTATAAGTTTAAAATAAAAATTTGTCTACAGGAATCATGAGAAATATTTGATCGTGATAAAATCTTTAGAAAGAATACTTAACTGAAAACCAAATAATTAAATCATTATTATTTAAAGATTATTTTTAAATGTATTTTTCCAAAGTTTATTTGTATTTAATTCCAATAAAGGAAGTTGTGAATTGAAAAGAATACAACTTCATTTATTGTGTTTCATTCCAATAAATGAAGTTGTATTCTATTTTTATGTTGGCTTTAAGTTCTTGAAATTCATTAATAATTTTTTCAATAAAAACTTTTGGAAATATGAAAGGAACATTTGCTCAAAGTTAGTTATTCGTTATTTGTTAGTTACTTTTCGCGTTAGCAAAAGTTCAGTATGATTTATTTTTAATAAAATTTATTATATTTTATTGTTTTATTTAAGAATAACATGATTTTCTTGCTACATCTTAGAATTCAATTACTGGTTATACAGAACTAAAACTGAATATATGACACATGTATGTTGAAAATCCAAAATTGCACATAATTGAAAAATTAATTACTTAAAAATTTTGTAACGCCACTCACTCGCGTTACTTATTATACTAATCGCTGAAACGTGTGTTAAAAGACTGTAAAGTCGCATGTTTTAATGAAATATGTAAATACTTGAATCTTCATTTACAGCTCAGTATTTTAAAATGTAAATCAAATCCCAATAATGATAAAATTTTATTTAGATCAAATTGTTTCAGTCAAATGTTCGACTTTAATTTCATTTTTAAGCTTTCCTGTATAATAGCTTACATATGATATCATACAAATATGATTCATGTAGGTCATGCAATATTTTCTAATAACAAAAATAAGTAGGCTACTATCTGTTTCCATCATTTATAAAATGAATTAAGTATTTACTAAAATTTAAGCAACTACTTTTACAACATTTTAGAAGGGTTAGTAGAAGCAAATAATTAGAGAATTATTTATGATAGAGTAAAATATAAATTATAATGCACTTTATTTTCTATAATTCTGAAAATATACGACAAAAATTAAAGTAATTAATAGAAATTCTTTTTCAATTAAATAATCATATATATTATTTAAGAATATATTCATACCGTTATGTAAAATTGATATTTAGGAAAAAAATATTTTCAGAATTCAAAAACTATACTACAATATTTGTTAAAGTAAAAAAAAAATCTTGGTAAATTTTACATCAACTCTGGCACGTGATCTGTAACTTTTACACTATTTCAAGATGTGTCATTTCCATTTTGCTCTATTTAAAGTATAGTACTTTATAATGTTTGACTTCAATGTTTTCCAGTGAAAAATAACGGAAAGGGGAAGCTTCTGGATAAAATATACGAGTCTCAAACATAAAAAAGGTTGAGATCCAGGTCACGTGTATTACATGAATTCGAAGAACTTCCACAAAGGACATTTCAAGGAAGAATACCCTATTCCAAGTAGTTTCAAGCAAATAAAAATATGTCTATAGACCAATAAACATATATATATATATATATATATATATATATATATATATATATATATATATATATATATATATATATATATATATATATATATATATATATATATATATATATATATATATATATATATATATATATATATATATATATATATATATATATATATATATATATATATATATATATATATATATATATATATATATTATATATTATATTATATATTATATATATATATATATATATATATATATATATGTTTATATATTAGATTTCTGCAACATTGGTTGAGAATATTCATCAAGTGCAAAAATATCATTAACTTTTCACTTAACATTTTTTTTGTATTTCCCAATAGGCATTCCAAAGTTATTTTGAGCCAAACAGCCAAACTGAACATGTCAGTTTGCTTTGATTCCTTTAAATGTTAAACTTATCGAAATATTTCACTCGAAGTAAAATATTTCTGTAAAAAATATCTGGACTGGTGGAAGACTCAGAAAATCTTTTGGCTGGATTCTTAAGCATGATTTCTTAATAAATATTCCAGGGAACAATTTATCTACGAAACTACAATTTTGAAAGCAGCTCCTTTATAAACAAGAAAAATTGATTGCTCTTTATATATCAATAAATTGAAAGAATAATGTAAATAAACTACTACCCAAATATGAAATTTTTTAAAAAAAATTTAAAGCTTATGATATATTATGTTCTCTCGAGACTCAATATCGTCAACAGAAAAATTTACATTCACGCTTTACGGTTATTAAAAAGTAAATAAATTTTTATAAATTAAACTTTAAAGCATTTCGCATTCTTTATCATATTTTTCTTGCATTTTCATTCCTTTAGACGTTTTGTTTATTTTTAAAGGGACTTATTTTATGAAGTTTGATGTATTAAATTTTTGAAGAAATTATGTGTTTGAATTGTAAGAGAATGTACAAGCTTCTTCTTGGATAAATATTGATATCGAATAACTAATAATAAATTCATAAATTTATCACTACGTTTCGTTTGCACACCGAATAAATTTGTTACAAATATTTGTTCAAATAGAAAAATAAATTTGTTTTTCATGAAATTGAAAATAACATAAACATTTAGTTATATAAGAATGTCATTTCAATCCATTTTTTTATAAATATTTCATTAAGTTAGAGGATTTTACAAAGGAATCATGTCTATCAATATTTAAAGTTTGTAATATATGTTAGTGATTAAAATTTAAGTCTGTCTAAAAATTATTCATAATCTTAGCATTTTGTGTGAATAATATCATATCTAATAAAAGAGTTTATTTTTTACTACTTTCATTTATGAAAAAGCAATCTTTTAAAATTAAAATCAACAGGGAATATTTTTGCAGCATTCAAAATCAAAGGTAAAAGGCATAAAATATTATTTTTCAGAACTTCCCGTGGAGCCTTTATTTCAAAGTTGTTTTTAGTTATCTATTTAAACTTATGAACATAGTATGTTTTTCAAAAATATTTTAAATTACAACAACACAAAATATACATAACACTTTCACGAAAAAAGCTAAAACTATAACTACATATATTGATTCCATAAAATAGTACTAATAAGTAAAAAAGTAAAATTCACTCATCATATTTAAAACACTTATAATCAATAACTGAAAAGTTATTAATAAATATTTTATATTTCAAAAAGCAGTTCTATTAAAAAAGGAATTATTGTAAGTGTAAACAATATTTTATAAATTTTTAAAATATAAAAAATGATACTTTGAAACAAAAATAAATGTTTGGGGTGAGAAGATATGCTTTTGATATACATCAGGAATTCTACTTATCTTCTCCTAGAACGTGTTCTATTAGTCTACCTTTTCCTTTCATAACACCTGTGGTTTACCTTCCGAGAAACACGACATTTCAAAAAAGCCTTGCAGAAAATGGATGGTTCTCAATAGCAACTAACAAAATCCTCCTCACGTACAATATATGCTCTTTCAGAATTTAATCTTACGTGATGTGAAGAGATGAACAGGAAGTTCCCATTGAAGCTTTTGTGACCAAAGCATAGATAAAATATTTCGTGACTCATATGCATATTTTTTTTTCAATCCATTTGAAAAATAAAGTAAATTGTTCATGATCATATATATTTTTTTCAAACCATTTGTTAAAATGTACATTCATTTCCCATTAAGTTATTATCTTACTTGACATTATTTGCTTAATAAATCTTAGAGATTGAAAAAAATCTGTAATGACGAATTAAAGTTTCCATATATGTTTTAAAATGAATTTTTAAATATTTGTTATATAAAATCACTATTTTAAGCTTATTAGAAGATTTGTTTTATTATGTCTGTTATTTATATTATTTATGTTATCAATTTATATTATAAATTTTTAGTTTTGATCTGTAATTATACTCAGTGGTTTAAAATAAAAACAATTTTTATGCTAATATTTAGATTATATTTTAAATGTTATTTAAATTCATTTTCCTTTAATTTTGAATATTATCACTTTTAGGTTTATCAACTATTTGTCATCTCTGCTATGGTTTGTAAGTGATTTAGTTTCACCGAATGGACAATCTCTGTCATTTAGTGTCTGTAATAAGTATAGATGTCATGTCTTCCAACCACATGAATAAGTTATTTTCACGGTCTTTTGTTCACTTGGTATAGGTATAGCACATGACTATATCGAAATTTTAATCACGCTCACGAACAGATATAAGCAATTGAAAACTGATTTAAAAATACTAAATGATGTCAAATTATGAATATAAAAACATATAGCATCTCATCCAATTTTGAATTTAAAATAAAGTATTTCAAGTAAAAAAAGTACTATGTTTTTGACCGTTAACATTCATTTTTCCACCTTCATGCTACCTATTAATATACCACAGTTTCGAATTTTCATGACTCAGTCTATTCTTTTGCCTATGCCGTTATTTTGCTACATAAAAATATTTAAAAACAAATTGAACCTTTAACATATTGAAGTGATATTATGAGTTAGTTAAATACGTTTGTAACCAAGTAAACTAAGCAAAATAGCTGCTTTATTTATATGTATTCTCATTATTTATTATGATTTTTTTTGAAAGATTAGTACAAATATATATATATATATATATATATATATATATATATATATATATATATATATATATATATATATATATATATATATATATATATATATATATATATATATATATATATATATATATATATATATATATATATATATATATATATATATATATATATATATATATATATATATATATATATATATATATATATATATATATATATATATATATATATATATATATATATATATATATATATATATCAATGATGTATATACATTCAATACATTCAATGATCAACAAATAAAAACATTTTTGCAGCAAAATGTTAAATATATGTAATAGGAATATATATATATATATTCCAATTACATATATTTAACATTTTGCTGCAAAAATGTTTTTATTTGTTAATCATTGAATGTACAAAAAATATTTTTCTTACCCAACATTCAAAAACATCCGATTTGCTTCACAGATTGATAAATATACTTATGAAATATTTAATGAAGTAATTTGTTCCCTTTTTCAATGCACTGGATAAAAATACGGAAACAATTATTTGTTTCTGTTTTTAGTAAGGCAATTTTCTATCCATTAATTTAAAGCAGGATTTACTTTTGATTTAGTAAATATTTTATTTACCACATTTCTCTCAATGTATTGAGCAAAATAAGAGTAACCTGATTTCCAGACAGTTTAATGTTTAATACAGTAAAATATACTAATGAATAACATAAATGTTTAAATAAACTGTTATTCACATTTTCATCATGGGAGAGATCTGAAATAAGATTATTCAAAATAATGGATTTTAATTTAATGTATGCTAAAATATAAATACTTTTATTTTATGAATAAATAGAGTTTGAAAAAAATTGATAAAAAATTATCATTTTTAACATGTGTCGTAAATTCTATTTCATAATCTGATTTTCAGCAAACTTTAAAGATATTTTTTTTATTATTTTATAAAGGAGAACTAAATTGGAAATTACTACTCAAATTTACAGTTTTGCTTGGGTTTTTCGGTAAAGAAATTTTATAATACTAGAAAACAATTGTGTGGAACATGAATTTGTAATATTTAAAATATTATACTAATAAAATGATGTATTTTTTTAAATTAAATATTTCAATTAAACATTGAAAATTGGAGAGAATTTAAAATTGTTTATTTAGATATTACGTTGACCTACAAAAGTTAAGGAACAACATGTTATCCAAATCTCATCATATACACGATGAATATGACAATAAAAAACTTATAATTTATAAAAATGATATAAACAAAATTATGTATATTTACGTAACAATGCTGGCAGCCATTTTTTTTTTGATAGGAAATAACAGTATGAGGGGAAGTATAAAGAAGAGAAGCATATTCCTATATGATGTTTTCGCAATTAAATTTAACGTTTGTTAGTTTTCAATTTTTTAGCAAAATTTTAAAAAATACATTATTTCTTTCGTTATATGCAGATTCGTTATATGCAATAGTCAGTGGGGTCTCATGATATCAGAGAGATGCATTTGACTCAATTCATTAAGGTGGCAGCCATCGGATGGTTATAAATGAGGTTGTCACAGGCTGATGTTAATGGTCTCGGAATGTGTCTTAATGTGTCTCCGAGTGAAAGACCATTTTATAGCTCCCAAAGGAAAATAATCATTTCTGTGTGGCAGCTTATTGCGTATTACACTGTTTCTTCTGGAAGTAGAATAACCTCTAGTAAATGTGAAGTCGTTTTCATCACGCATGTCTCTATGCAATTTGACCCGATCAGTTGTATGTGTCCCTCTTAGAGGATTACAGAGAAGAGCTCTCTTATTTTATTCAAGAAAACACGTTTCCTGGACCACATAGCGATGGACTTCCATACGTTTTATAGACGAGTCTAGATTCGCATGGGAAAGTTATTCAAGATATGAGGTTATCTCGAAGGAACAAAGCCAAAGATAACATGGGTACAGCATTATGACACACTTACCAAAGAAGTCGAACCTAGTTTTAGGTAGGGATCTCACTCGGTAATCACACTGATCTTCATGTGTTTCAGAGAGGAATTGTGACTGGTATGAGTTATCGGGATTAGATCCTTGATTTATATGACCCTTCATATGTGGGTGCAATTGGTATTGATCTCATTTTGATGGATGTTAAAAACGACATCATGAAGCTGTAGTTACGGTGGAGTATATTGTGAGACTTGCTTTGGAGGGAATAGAATGCAGTATCTGTTGGACAGTCTTTGTAGGTTACTGCATTAAGTCCTAATCCAAATTCTATAGAAGAAATGGAAAATAGATTACTCCGATTCTATTCTAGCATTTCATTATGAAATTCTAACATTCGCATCTTATTCCATAAAAACGAAAACTTAATTGACAACATGAAAAACCAATGCTCAATTTTTTTTTTTGTAGGAATGATATACTTTTTTTTTTAAATTCAGTTTGATATATTTTAATGATATTTTACCACATTAAACTGTGATTATTTTTTTTCTAATTATTAACCTTTGCAAGATTGATTATCTTTGTAAATCATTTATGCATTTTCTTATGCAAATATCTATATTGCAATCAATGCATATTAATATTTTGCACTTGTCATCGAAATTTGGTGTTTCCACATTCATTCATTTGCATGTTAGAAAAACAAAAACCTATTGTTACTCAACTTTTGGAAACCATTGTATTCTGATGCATTTCTTCTTAATTTTTTATTACGGATTTCCTTGTGTAAAACTAATATATAAATTGCTCTGTATAACGATAGACCTATGATAATTCATGTAGCAAAATTACATGTTTATTTAAAAATTCAAATAAGTGTCAGTGAAAAATCTAATTTTAAAATCAAATGAATTTTTATATATGAACAGTTGCCTTTTATAAATACATTGGTCAGAAAGAAGATTAAATAAAAGAGCTAATATAATTAAGACTATTATTTTATTTGTTTGCTTCATTACAGTCATCTTATATAAAGTTGCTTTGTTTAAATGTATTTATATCAGTGACTTTGTTTATTAAAATAATGTTTTAAGAAATATTAATTAAGATATATTCTCCTTAAATTTTAAATCTTTACTGTCATAAAATAGTTCATTTCATCTTTCATAACAATTTGAGTATGAAGACATTTTTAAAAGAATATTCATTTAATGTAATGCTTTACAAATAGTATAAAAAAACAGGTAATTTTCATAAATTTTCTTTTTATGAGTTAAATGCATTTGTAACTGATTTTAGTATGCTTTAATACGTGTCTCTTAAAATTAATCGTTAAAAAAACCATGTATTATATTTTAAGTTAATCTTGACAACTTGATTATTGAATAGATGTTGATTACATAAAAATACAATAACAATATGCAACCCATTGTAGAAAATTTTTTTATTCTCAATTTTTATAATTTTTTTTAAATTAATAATTGCATACTTTTGTTAGATCATTTATTTCTTACTAGAATATATATGTGTGAGTCCTAAAATATTTATACAACTTGCACACTGTCTCCAATCTTGAAATTATAGAAGGAAATGATATATCTCTGGAACTCAAAATTTTTATTTCATTTATGAATATAGGAAAACGTTGTCTTTCATCTCATTTCAAATAAAAATATAGCACTTCAAGTGGTTTGTTTTTCATTTTCGCAAACAAATAACTATATTACTTATACTTAGAAATTAAATTGTGAAGAAATTGATATTTACTTTAAAATTGTACAATCTTTATTGATAGTTGACATTTTTAGTTACTGTTTATACTTTTATACTAAGTATAATTTTTAACTAATATTTTCAGAACTTTAAAGTTATTAATTAAATATATTTTTATAAATGCTATATATATATATATCTATATCTATATCTATCTATATATATATATATAACAATATTTGCATTAAAATAATTAGGTTCAATTCTATTTTTTTTTAAATTATATTAATTTTGATAATTGAATCTACAAAAGTTAGTACAGAAAAAATATTTTCATACCTCTTTTTACTTTTTATACGTGATTTTTCGATTTATGTGTATTTTTCAATCTTCCGAGATTTTTGCAATAAAATTTAAATTTATGAATTAAATTGTGTTTCTACTTGAAATAAAATTTTAAAAATTAAGCAATTTTTAAATAAAATTTTAAAGCTAATAATTACCAATATTTTTTAATTTTTGTGACACTATAAACATTAAATACATTAGAAGATTAATTTTTTCAATTTGCTAAGATAAATGTAAGAAATACTCATTACTATTTATTCTTTTTTTAACAATTATATATATATATATATATATATATATATATATATATATATATATATATGTGTGTGTGTGTGTGTGTGTGTGTGTGTGCGTGTGTGTAAAATTTGTTATAAAATTTATTTATATTAAAAATAATAATATGTAACTTTAAAACAAAGCTCCTTTCCACACGCAATAAGAATTTCTGTGCAGTTAATATTTTTGATATTACAATGAATATGAAAATGAAAAGCAAGCACGTATTTCTGTAATTATTTCAATAATTTTGCAAACATTAATTTTTTTTTTCTTTTCTGTAAATTGTACTTACCACCACTTCCGCATTTATGTAAGAGATGATTAATGGGAGAAAATAAAACAAAGAAAAATTCAGAAAACACTAATAAGAAATATTCAGTTCCTTGTTCTTATGTGTCATTATTTTGTTGCAAATACCAAAAAAATATAATTTTCAATTTTTTATATTGTTTTAGGATTTGCATAGGACCATATTTTTAAACTTAAGGTATGTCCTTATGAGTTAAGGATGTAAAATTTACTTAACTTCTTTTATTATAACTCATAAAAATATTGTTTTAGAAATCATGAAACCATAAAATGCCTGATTCACAAACATGATAAAAGCTTATAAATGACTTGTATTTTTTGTTAAAATATCCAATCCTGAAACTCGACTCAAAAATCCAAGTCACGTAATTTTGAATTACTCAAAACATACGCAATACACAATTTCTTACAAAGAATATAAAGTATGTATATTTGAAGTAATAGTTGTAAAGTATAGTAGCTTGTATAGTTAGAAAATAAATTATTTAGAGACTTTTGAAATACGTGTCTAGACAGAAATACAAATGAACAATTTTTTGATAAGATTCGAAATGAATTTTTAAAAAATAGATGTGCAAAATAAACTAATTTTTACCTGAAAGTCAAAAAGTCTTAAACTTTTTTTTTTCACATTTCCTGTTATGTTTGATTTATCTGCACAAGTAAATTTATTTTTTTCTTATTATGCCATATTTTTGATACTTATATAACTTTCCAAATTCTCCGAAGGTGGCAAAATTTGAAATATAAATTTATTACTAATTTAAAAATATGATGTATTTTAACAAGATTAAAAAATTGTCTTATGCATATATATATATATATATATATATATATATATACTTGTGTTATACTATTACAATTGATACTAATGTACATAATAAATCATATTCGGTTTGCATATAAGTGCATGAATGAAATTCAAAATTTGAAATATAAATTTATTACTAATTTCAAAATATGATGTTTTTTAACGGGATTAAAAATTTGTCTTATGCATATATATATATATATATATATATATATATATACTTGTGTTATACTATTACAATTGATACTAATGTACATAATAAATCATATTCGGTTTGCATATAAGTGCATGAATGAAATTTGTCTGCAATTAATTAGAATAAATGCTCTGATTTTAAAGAATAAACTTTTTCTAAATATTTCAAACAGATATTATTTCCACAGCAGGATATTAAAATTCTTTTACCAAGTAGAATAGAAAGACAATTGTCTGATATACGCAAATCAGTGGATTTTCAATGTATTCATGTAAATTAGACTGATTTGCAAAACCTTAAATATATTTTATGCAACGATACAGGTTCGACAAACATATTATGGTGTAAGTTAGTTGATGTTTAACTGTTTCAGAAGGCATTTTTAAAATAAGTAAAATTTATTTTATACAACACAACTTTCATAGAAACAAACAATTTAAAGAGGACCGAATCAACGCGTTTTCTTAGTATGGGATTTAGAGAGCAAAAGTTCTGTGTTCGGTTCAGATCTCATTGAGAGTATGTATAAACCGCACCTAAAATGTGTGCTGTTTGGTTGGGTATATTTAATGAAGTTAATACCATTGACACAGAAATTTGATAAACGAGTATTTAGTTTCAATTTTCAATTTTCAGTTTTACTTCGCGAATTCAAGTGTTTTGTAAAAGGTCAAGACTTTCTCTAAAATGATGTGATGGGTCACCTCAATTACTTAGAGTAGATGCGATAAGTCACCACAATACCAATGCATTTGAACATTGCTCTAAGTTGTGGTATTTCATTTAAAAATGAGAAATTATTGCCCATTTATTTCTAATTTTGATGGATGTAATATTATAACCAACTAATATTTTGCTCTCGTTGTCATGTTTCAGTAGATTCCAAGACTATTTTCAGAGTATCAAATTAAAAGATTTCGTTACTAAATAATTTGGTATTCCTTAAGGGATATTTGAAATTTTATTGTGGAAGCGCAGTAGCGATCGGTAAAAATGCTACCCATATTGATTAAATGGATCGTTAACCCACATGAAATCTCAATCAAGGAGGGAATTCACAGATATATCATTAACAGATAGATCGGTAACATTGATACCGGCTACAATTAGTGACACATTACAGGAAGATATACTTGTACTAGGCCAAGTTGAATAATAATTTTTTCCTTCTGAGTGTGATCGGAGTTATGTGTGAAAGTAGCAAAAAATGGAATGGTACATTAAAGCAAACTATAGCTTTATTTTTTCACATAAATACAAAAAAAAACATTAAGAGATTTGTCAGACTACTTAGTAAGATTCAAAAAGTTCACAGGAGAAACTCGGGGCTTCGTAGACAGAAGAAACGTCTAACTGCTTGTTTGATTTCCACACTGCATCTAAACACTCTCACTGGAGATTCTTCTTCAAATCCGAAAGAAAATGGAGATCACTTGATTAGAGATCAGGACATTTTGATGGATGGTGTAGACCAATAGATGTAATAAGTTATTGCATTATTGTAGCCAAGTGTTGTTTCCCATATTTATCCAACATCAGAATGATGGATCTAAGAGTGCAATGCTCTTTTGCCAAATATCCAAATCTTCAAATTTGACAGGGTATATAGCTACCACGCGCCATTCATGACGCGTCTTCCAAAGAAGTCCAGCATTTAAATTCCTAGAATGAAAAAGGTAATGACAACTTTACCTACCCCTTTTACGTACTTAGAGGGAGCTTTACCAGTAGTTTCGAATTTTTTTCGGACTGGTGATGACTGACTGTTTTTTTTTTCCACTCCATACATGCGCCTTTTGATTCGGGAGTGAATTGTTAGATAAAGTTTCATCTCCCATAACAATAAATAAGCGAATACCATTGAAATCTTTATGGAAATGTAGAAGATGTTCTAGGCTGACCACTATGCATTGCTTCATGCTGTCTCAGTTATAGATCTTAGCACCCTTCCTGTATCAAAGAATATTGTGGATGATATTGTGATCCCACTCATATTCTGTTCTAAGTTCTTCCAACTATATCAATAATACCGAGGCTGATACTGAGATTCGTTAAAATCATGCCACATACATTCCTTCCATTTTCATGTTAGTGACAGTGTATGTCCATCTAGGTCTTGACATGCTCTGCACTTTCTAACATTCATCACTGAATTTGAGGCACTATCTCTCCACCATTTGTACCTACATCACATCTGGCCCATTGATTGACGCGGTTGCGTGTTTTTTCTTCTAATAGTCTACATGCACATTCATAGCAGAAAGTCCTCTCTTTCTTCTTCCTTTAATCATGAATTCAAATTTTTCCTTCTCTCCATACTTACAGTGAACAGAGTAAGAGGCTGGTGTCCACTTTGTTCAGGCACTGCAAGATCGCCATCTGCTTGAGCAATGTCGACTTTTATCCTGAGGTGTGTTGGTGTTTTGCTCATTCATCTGCTATTTGAAAATAATGTCCTGTTATCAGGAAATTTTATGTTCTATTTTCATTATCATGCTTGTATTCACATCTGACGAAATCATGACGAATGTAAACTGGTAGTGAGAATTTAAATTATTTAAGCCAATAACTTGGAATGAGAGAATGGAGTAGCATTATATTTGTGCCTTGGATTAGTATATCCGTATTGACATCTTTATGAACAGAATTAGAAAATTTATTTTATATTAAAATTCGCTTGGTTTTATTTTACATTCTAGTCCACGAAATGCAGTATTTCATTAGGTAGATATTTTTTTTTTTGATTTAGAAAGATTTTAGCTGCTTGCTTGACTAACATGTTTTCGGAATTTCACTAATAAGAAATATCTGGTCAATTCTGGGAAGAAATATTTGGATTCTGAGAAATGTTCTCGTTATCATAAGCAAATATCCACTGTTAAATTAAGGATGAACTGTAAAACTTTTTGAAGCAGTACTTGAAAAATTACCTGTACATGGCAGGAAATTTCTGTTTGACTCATTGCACGGAAATTAAAATACCTTTTTGAAGCAAAAGCTGTTTATTTTGAATACTAATACATCAAAATTTAGCTCACCAAGTTTGTTTAAAAAAACATCGTATTTTACTTTCAAAATAATATATACTTGTAATACACATTACCTTTTCTTGCAACTTTAAGAATCAGTAGTGTAAGTGTGACAATTCTATTTTTGTTAATGTTCAAATCATTAAACTTTGAAGTATTAACATTTTTTAATTTAATTTGAAAAGAAAAATTATAACACAATTTTTTTAAAATTTATTTTTGCAAAAAAGCATACATATTTAAAAATATTCATTTTTTGCTACATTTTTTCGATAGGATTGGTAAATCTAATAAACAAAGTCAGAAAATACAGTATATACTAAAAAATATAATTTATTTCTTCACTCAAAATATCAAATTTTAATAATTTATTAGATTTTCAAATCTAGCAAATCTTTTCAAAGTTTTCTTGTACTATTTCTTCTAACATTTCTTTGAAACTAGTTTTGAAATAAACTTGTAAAAATTATTTGAATATTAATGAAAAATTGCATTTTAGAAGATTGGTGTGTATTCTGTAATCAAAATTTTGTATATTACTTAAATTCTGGGAAAATAATACATTACAGGCTACCATAAATGCAGTGATGCAACTTCAAAGGTCTATTAAAGTCTTGGAGAATTCGACAATCTCAAGTTCGGCAATAGAGTTTTTCGTTTGGTTTTTTTCAGAAAAAAATCAGTTATTCCTCGTAGAAAAAAGCCATATATTTTATCAAGTATCCAAGTTCAACAGAGGAAGGATAGTAGCCTACCGAGATTGTGGATTATCTTTCAGGGAAATAAATAGTCGTGTTAGGCAAAATCAAACAACTGTAATGCGGATATGTTATTGTTTGATGCATCACATATCCACAGGATTACGACGTAAGATGGACCAACGTGTTTGATCACATCCACTTCAGTGCAAGACTTCAAGTAATGACAGGCAAATTGTGGGCAATGAAATGACGGATTGCTCAGCCTCATCATGAACCATATAACAGCACATTCAGTCTGTAACGTGCCCTTTAGTGTCTGCGCCTATCACCCGACGTCTTCTCATCCGACGAGAAGAATGGTATGTCCACAAGACATCCATTGCTTTGCCTACCCTTGAAGCTGACCACAGACATCTTCACAGCCAATGGTGCGATGAAAGAAGGATGTGGATGGCAGAATGGAATGAAATTGTCTTTACTATAGAAGTCACGCGTCTATCTGTAGCACCACGATGGTCGCGTTCGAGTCTGCAGACAGCGGGGAGAAAGGATGCTGAGCAGCTGCATTATGCACCACCACACTGGCCTTGCAAGGCATATTATGGTATGGGATTATATTGGATATCACTCTCACATAACTCTATTGTCCTCGTATTCTTTATTGTCGGTACTTTAAACAGCCAGCTCTACATCTCCGACGTGTTGGAACGAGTTATCCTTCCTTATCTTCAAGGCTTTCCCATAGCCATATTTAAAACGAGTAATGCGTGGCACGTATTATGCTTACGGCACAAGAGGCATGCATTGTTCAAAAGTTCTTCGCCAATCACCAGATTGGACAGCTACCCTGGTCGGCTCGATCTCCAGATCTTTCACCGATAGAAAACAAGTTGTCCGTAGTTGTTCAACGATTGACCCAGATTACATCCCCAGCTGTCACACCAGATCAACTTTAGCAACGTGCGGAAGCTACTTTTTCTGTTGTTCCCAAGAATACATCCAAAGTCTCTTACAATCAATGCCTAGTGTGGTTGCGGTGATCTCCAGCAATTGCGGCTACTCTGACTACTTATTTTGGTAGTCACAGAAGTCTATAAATTGCATTTGATGCTTAGTCAACATGTTATCAACAAAATAAATTTTGTTGGGATATCTCTGGTCTTTCTTGGTGTAGGAAATGGGGTGGTCTGCAGCATGAAAATGTTCGTATAACTTTATTTAATTATAAATATTCCAATCCAAAATTAAAGGTTTTCCGTAACATGAGTTATTAAAAATGCTTTGGTAATTTTTCAATTTCAAAATTTTCCATATTTTTAAAGAAAGAAATGCTATTCCATCTGTAAAATTATAATGATATTTATAAAACATTTTTAACTTGTTGAATGAATGTATATGCAGAAGCTTATATGTTTCTTCAATGATTTGATTTATTTTGCCTTTTTAATTATCTATAATCTCATATAAAGATATCTTATCAGCAAGTCATATTTTCTTGTAATTTAAATTATCATACTAAACATTTGTAGCTAATTTTAATCTTTCAAGTTAAAATAGATGGAAAGAATACTTAACTGAGAAACAAATACTTATTGAAGATTATTTTTAAATATTTTTTCGAAAGTTCGCTTGTATTTCATTCTAATGAATGAAGTTGTGAATTATATTGTAATCTATTTTTATGTTTATTTTAATTTGTTATTTGTTCTTGAAATTCAGTACTAATTTTTTTCCAAATAGGTTAAGATTTATGAGCACAATTTTACTAAATATCTTTCAGACATCAAGTTATGTGCAAGTATTTTTTTTTTTTTGAAAAATATTTTCCATTGTCTAAAACTGCATTTTTAATGCAAATAGGGAAACATGTTGTGATTATTGATTTGATAATAGTTTGATTAGAATATCTTATAAATAAATAAAATGTATCCATATAAAGCAATTTCTCTCTAGCTGATTCTAATAATTAAAAATCAAGCATTTTATTTATTTTAATTGGAATTATTGAACCTAATTTTAATTAAAACATTTTAATTTAAAATTCGAAACAGTATCACTATTAATCTTGGTAAATCTGTGAAAGTACTAGCAATTTGTACGATTTGTTTCATTATTTATTTCAAATTATGCTTACAGATTAAATATGAAATAAATTTTTATGTAGCTATTAAATTTATCAATCTTATACTAAAATATTGTCTATCTAATTGTCTCTTTCTTTATTTTAATACATTAGTGTGAAATATCAAGTCTGAACAAATTAATGATTTATTACTCATATACCATTTAAAGGAAAAATTAAAGTATAAAAATAATTAGAGGAAAAATTAAAGTAAAATAGCTTTTAACAATTATATTATTATGAAATTAAATTCACTTAACGGATGATTCGAAATAAAATTATCAGTTTATATACATTGTCCACCATTGAAAATCCAAAGGGAAGAAGGAGTGGCCAGAAAATAATTCAAATTTCAGCGTAGACGCAACTTAATAAGTTATGTAAATGACGTGAGAGAGGGAGAGAAAAAAAGCGCAGCTCTCTAACGCATGTAGGATAAGATATAAGGTGTGGAGCAGGCAGTATGGAGAGTATTCGCACCGTTGTAACTGATTTCAAAATAATCGTTGAAAAATTGTTCTTGTCAAAAGGACGCATGAAATTGCAGAGAATGCCAGGTCATCCTCGATTCGGTCATTTCTACAGACATGAGTTTATCAGGAGAATGGTAATCAGAATAAGAAGGGCGGCTTGGTTCATGTGGCATATAGCACTTGTCAGAAACCTGGACGCAACACAGTGCAATGGCTATGGAAGAATTAGGAGCTGCATAACATTTTTTGGTGTAGCCAGTGTAGCCAGAGTGAAGTCAGCATGCGTGGATCGACATGTCCAATTGGAGTTTGTGGCGGCTCCACAAAGCACTCCACCGAAATTATGACGCATATGCAAAGCACCATGGATGCTCCCATATAAAGTATAATCATTTGCTATCGATTGGTTACTAATGTCTTACACTCATGGCGGCCATTAAGAAGACTGCAATTGATCATGCAGCAAAGATGAAGACACCAGGAATAGTGCAGCATATCAGCGATGTAAATGACGGAGTGGCACATGGTCCTATTCTCAGATGAGTCAATCTTCTGTTTCTTCAGTAATAGTCAAGATGTACTAGTGTGGCGTTGAGAAAAGCTAGAGCAGCAAATGTCAAACGCCCCACCACTTGACAGAGGGACACAATGGTTTATGGTACCTATGCGTATGTTTTTTGGTCACCTTTAGTTGGTATTCATAGCACTATGAAAGTCCAACCTTACTTGGATGATGTGCGACGACCGTTGTCACTCACCTACTTCCACGGGGTGCAAACAGCCCCTCTATTCGTAGGATAACTTTCGACTGTACTTTGTTCTCATCAGTCAACATTCCCTAAAAGATGTGCAGCTACTCCTCTTAGTACCATCTCTCACCAATTAAACACGTGCCCGATATGGTTGGACACCATTTGCAGACTCTGTCACTGCCTCCTTCAGAAGACGCGTTTGGCAAAGGATTTGCATGTAATGGAGAGCCATTCCTCAGGATTCCATCCATACTCTTACCTACTCACTGCCTAGAGGTTTTTTATCGTGCATCATTGTCCATGTTAGTCCCAAAACTTACTGACCTATCCTGTTTTCCCTCGGTGTTATACATATCATTTTGAAATACAGATCACTTATTGTTCGTTTTTCTCTCTTTCTCTGTTTAGTGAGTGTTCGTCACTTTTTGGCAACACCTTCTTGGTTATGCAATTTTAATGTCGGGCAATTTATATGTATGCATATATTTAAATGTGTTTATGAGTGTAAAATAAAAGATTGAATATTACACACAAACATGTTATTTTTTTTTGCATACACTAGATAGAACACTTGAAAAAATCTACAAAAATGCCTTAGATTGAAAAATTGTCATACCTTAGAGAATAAATAATTAAATAGTCTTACTAAAGAGAAAAGTCTTATTTATAGAAATATATTAAGTAACCTATCATAAAACTGATTTTTTTTCTCAATTGCCAGTTAAAACATTTTTAAGATTCCATTTAAATCCAAGTATGAAGTATTTTTATGTTTATTTTTATTATTTATTTATACATATTATATAATACTATTTTATGTTTCTTTTATTTGTTTTTATTATTCTAACAATAACAACACAAAAATATGAACAACAATAAAGAACGATTGTATTATTAAATTCTTTGACTTCAATCCAGTAAACTAGAAAATACTATTTTGTTTGATATATCAAGAAGGATAATAGAACTTAACATTGAAACTTTAAATAGAAAAGTAAAATATATCTATCAAAATTTATTTTATATTTCACAAAGTTCTTGATAACTTATATTAGTAGCAACACATTCCAGAATATTTTCATCTTTGTATGTTTGTGTGATGAAATGAAAGTAATGTATGATAAATCATTAATTTTATATTTGAAATTATAATCTTCAAGATATTAGTGAAAATGGTATCGTTAATGGATTCACAGTACATTATTCTAAACTATAAACAGTAATTTTTTGAAAACTATGTACAAAATCCTATTATGAAACATATACAGTACATTTATAAATACAGTTCAATGTACTTCAACAAACAATGAAGAATAATTAGTATTAAAATAATCTATGTTAAATTTCTAAGTACTTTATCGTAAGTATGTTTGATTTTTTCCCATGAAAATTTATTCAAAATGAATTATAAAACAGTAACTGTTTAAGGCTTATAAAATTACTAATTTATAAATATTACAAAATATAAAGGCTTATGATTTTTATAATAATTCAAATGAACAATTAAGTAAGCTCATATTATGTTTGCATGAATGAAACAAAAAGTAGAGAAAAATCCATGCTTTCTAAACTGTCTTAAAATGTGTAGACTAAGATGAGACAATGTTCTAATTTATTAGTGTCTATTTGAATATGTTCTTGAAAATAAGAATAAAAAAGCAAGATATGAAATCTACTGAAAATGTTACGATATCCTAACTGTGCATTGCAGTTTTGAAAGGTCTACTGCTGAGGGAAATGGATTTTTAAATTCACTGAAAGTTACTCATGATAAAAAGGACTTAAATTATTTTAGACGTTACTCAGGAAAGTCTAAAAATGGACAAGAACTAGTAAGTAAGAAGAAAATAACAAAATAAAATTGAAAGCCTGTCTTTTCAAAAGCAGGAAATATTTGATGTGTTTTAAATCATGACAGTTTTGCAAAATTTCAGTCACATAAATTTTATAGGTCACTTTGGATATATATATAATATATATATATATATATATATATATATATATATATATATATATATATATATATATATATATATATATATATATATATATATATATATATATATATATATATATATATATATATATATATATATATATATATATATATATATATATATACATAATAAAATTGTAATATTGTAAAAAATATGCCGTATGTATATATATTATTTTAAAACAGTAAATGTATTTTAAAACAGCAAATGTACATAAATATATTAAATTGTTTTATGTTGATAAAATATTTTAATACGACTATACATATTTTTACATTTGTGAGTGATTGTTTTATATAATGGAACTTCATCAAAATATAGATATAGATCCCAATGCATAAAATATATTATTTTATTATTCATTAAAAATTATTTTGGTTGTTAAAAACAAATATAAAAATAATTCATTTTATTTTTAAAATTTGCTTGCAATAGTAGTATCAAAATAAAATACCAATAATATCGAATTATATAGTTAGTTTAAACAGAAATGCTTTATAAGGTGCCTTTGTCAAATAATGTAGGTAAAGCCAATATTTGCAGCAACAAATGCTATTAAAATCTCTTAATATTTGCTTATTAATAATGTATAAAATTTCACAAGGATTAATATGCTTAACACAAGAATTAATTTTATGTTTTTACCAATTAGTGTTCTAGTAAGTATAATTTAAGTTTATTTTACTAAAAATGTTTTAATTTGAACATATTTTACTACTGAATCGTCTGGTTTAATTAATCAGTTGGAATACTATATGAATTCATTAAAACATACTTTTAAAAAACCGTCTTAGTAAATATGCTTTAATTTGAACTTACTAAAAATTCATTAATTTGAATGTTTAAACACATTTCATTATTGAATAATTGGATTTTAATTAATCAGTTGAAATTTTCCATGAATTCATTAAAGTATTCATATAAAAATATAAAGTGTTGCAATTAAATTTTGCATATATTTTAAACATGTAAAAATAAATATATGATTTAGAAAGCAATAGTTAAATGTCAATTAAAGATAAAATTTATAGATATGATCTTACAATTCAAGATTACATTATAATTTTATTTATGCATGATTATATCACATTGTTGAAATATTTGAATAAATGTATGGTCTAATTTTACAAGATTAGAAAATGATTCTATATCGGTATTAAAATATTTTATTATTAAACTTATTAATTTTTTAAAATATACTCATTAATTTTCTCTAAAATAAAAAAAATAAAAGATAAAAGGCATTTTTAAAATCCATTAGTTGACTACTACTTTAAGATTTTTTTAATATTCAATGAAAATTAGTAGGATTAATAATAAAGTTTTCTGTTTGTAAATTTAATAATATGTTAACAATTCCTTTAATATTTATAATATGAGTACAAATTTTTGTCAAATATATAAGCAAATACAAGATAAATAAAGTTTTTGAAGATAAAAAAAAATAAAAGTAAATATTATAATTGTAAATTTATATTTACTATCGAAGATAAATCATGATTAAATGTATAAATGAAGAATTAATCACGTAAACGAGTGAAAAAAAAATTAAAAGAAAATTGATATATCATTCTAACAGTAGATTCATTTTAAAGCACATTTAAATTTCTTTCAAGTTTGAATATTCTATATTTATTACAGTTAATGTATACAATTTGAGTATTTTTTATTCACTTTCAAATTTATTTATATCAAATAGTGCAGTTTATATTAAAAAAATAGATAAAACAATCAAGAAAGATAAAGAAATGTTTAAAGGAATTATATGGGATTGATTAAATTATTTGATAATTTGTAATTAACTTACTTAACTTAGTTCAAAGAAAAACTTTGTATCATTTAAAAAATAACTTTGAGATAAAGTAAAATACCAACATATATAATAATCCGATTTTTCTATTTTTTTTAAAATCAATAGTTACTTAATTTAAAGATTTTACTATGACTAATTGCATATTTTCAATATTTTAATAAACATGCATTCTAAATAACACATATGTAAACATTAATCGAAATTTAACTGGTTTTATGCATTCAATAATGAATTTATTTTAACCAGAACATTATTATGTTTAAATTAATGAGTTTATTTTTACCATAAATTCATTCAAACTTTGACACATTTTATTTGAAAACGAATAAATAATGAATTTGGTAGATGGTGTTAGCTATTTCTGACAACCATGTGATGTTTATATAATTCATCATATCATTGGAATTTTTAAATTAATGTTTCCACGTCTTTTATGACGTGTTTGATGTAAGAATATTCAATGAGCCTATGTTATGAAATACCATTATCTTTAATGGTGTTTATTCTGCTAAAATCATTAATAATGTATTGATTTATACTTATGTTAATTTATTTTTATTAGTTTATATTCATTTCAATTTAGTATTTAGTAAAAACTAATTATTTATGTTAGACTTTGTATTATAAGATATATTGTGGATTGAATATAGACTACTGACAAAATTTGTTAAAAAGATACCTATACTGTAAGTTATTAATATCTCTAAAATTGCAATTAAAAAAAGTTCTAACTAATTAATTTCCTAATTATTAGGAAAGTAAAATGATATTTTTCTCATATTTCATTCCTTTTTAAAAATTAGAAATTTTTTATGTTAGAAATTTTTTCATTCCTTTTTAAAAATTAGAAATTTTCCAAATTTAATTTCGTATTAGTAAATTAATATCAAACGTTCTACAAAGGAAAAAAAACAAGAGTTACTAAAATAATGCAAAGTCAATTTAAGAAAATTCTGTGTCTTTTCCAGTAAAGGAATTCGAAAACTTATTGAAAATTTATAGCAGTTAATATAAAAACTAAATAAGGTCTCTTCTTCAAGATTAACGTACATTATTATATATTTTAATCTTGAAGAAATATACTGAAACATAAAAGGTCAGCTAACAAATACAGAATATTTAAATTCCTTTTCAAAAAGAAAAGATAGCATTTTTTTTTAGAAATGTTCCCATGGAAACGTAAAATATTTCCTTGATACTTTAAACGGCTTATAAATATTCTAAGTCAGAAGAAAAATAATTTTTTGCAGTTGAATTTATTTGTACTACAAAGTTTTAAGTGAAACTAACTATTATAGAAATGTAATTTTGCGCCTTTAAATTAAAATTTGAAAAATATTGAAAAAAATTAAGGACTGAGTTTTAACATTTTTTAAGTTGTATCAATGTAAACGTTTTTAAGTATCTATATAATTGAAAGTATTTTTTTTAAAAAAAATTCTCAAATTTAAATTATTTCAGTTAAATTTTTTTATTATAATTATTTATTTTATTTAGAAATAATAAAAATTTAATTTCAAATTATGATATTTGTGCTTTAGATTATCACTACATTTTTCAATCGAATATTTTATCACAAAAATTTGAAAAGTAAAGTTATCCATGAACACTTATGATTCATTTATATTTAAAAATTGAAGTATTTTTTTACTATATTTCTATAATGAATCTTATTTAATAAAGTACTTACTTTAGTACATAAAACTTAATGTGCACTGAATTTAACAAAGATAGAATATAGAAATAAAACATCCTTTTTTGATTCAACAAATAATTCGAAAATAAATAATTTAACAAATAACTCAAAAACGAAGAATTTTATCAATTTTTATTATTCCCCTTATTAAAAAAGTTAAAAAAATAAAGTAATGTATAAATAAGTATAATATATTATTTTGTTTTCAATTGTTTAAAAAGTTATTGGTTTGCACTTTATGCAATAAAAAATAAACTTAAGGAAAACAACTCAAAACATCAAATATTTTCTATGAATACTTGTGATATATAAGTTATTTTTTAATTTGTTCACATATTTTTTAAAAAGTTAAACTATTACGATATTCACAAAAATTCAAAACATTCTTCATATCATTAAATGTCTGAAATAATATTTTCAGACATTTAATGATATGAAGAATGCTTACATAATTATTTTACATATATGTTTTTGAATTATCATCTAGTAAAATAACTTAATGTATATGAAATAAAATTTAATTAATAATTATTGATTTAGTTACATATTAAAACATTTTAATTAATGTTACTTCTTGTTATAGTTTCTAAACAAAAATTAACTATTTTGTATTTACATAAATATTTGGAAATTTATTAACATATTATTTACAAAATGTTTATTTTCAAAATTATGCAGATCAATTTTCTTTCGCTTAAAGAAATCTTAAGACTAACGAATATGACAAATACAACCGAATGTTAATTATGCTTTGCTCTGACAATATTTTAATAACATTAAAATATAAATGTGATTCTGCTGAATTTTTTGAGTAATGTATATATTAATAGCTGCAACATTTTCCTAATTAGCCTTACAAATGTCACAAAAATTCTGTTATGAAATATTAAATATCTCCTAGTATTTTAAGTGTCACATAAAGTGCAAACTTTATGAATTTAGATTTATTGACGAAAGATAGCAAAGGAATAAAAAGTAATTGTAATGTTTCTTTCTTATTTTGAACATTAAGTATATTCAAATATTATTCAACTTAATAAAAAATATGGCATTAAATTTGTTACGCAAGAGAGAATTCCACAAGTAGAACGATATTTAATGAACAACTATAAATATCCTGTAAATAAATAATCATTAAATATTCAAGAAAACTGAAGTCATTGATTCTGAGAAATTTGAAACTTGAATAAAAATCTCTGATAAAATAAATATTTTCACTTGTGGTCATTGACTTAAATGGATACTGATTTTATGATCATGCACGGTTGCCTATGTATTTTTAATATAAGGATAAAAATAGACCTAGTTACTGGATATGGGAGATGAATTAGATGACCAGCAAAAATTCAGAACAAATTTTCATTTGTATAGACATCTGGTGAATATGCCCAACAAGACAACAGAATTTTACATTCTGATTTAAGAGTAGTTTTTCCGATACCAACAGCGTAAGGTAGTTTATTAACCCTTTTTGCTATATACACTACTGGCCATTAAAAATGCTACACCAGGAAGAAATGAAAATAACAAAATGATATTTATTGGACAAATATATTATACTAGAAATAACAAGTGATGAAATTTTCAAAAAATTTGGCTTAATATATATAGATCCTGAGAAATCAGTAACCAGAACAACCATCTCTGTGGCAGTAATGACAGCAGTTATACGCCTGGGCATTGAGTCAAACAGAGATTCGATTGCATGCACAGGTACAGATGCCATTTCAGCTTCAACGATGCCACAGTATATCAACCGTAGTGATTGGCGTTTGGTGACGAGCCTGCTGAAACGTAGGCCTTCGCAGGGCCCGAAAAAAGAGTAAAGCAACGGGTCGTAACGCACCAGAAATGTAACGTGCACTGTTCAAAGCGTCGTCAATGCGTACAAGAGGTGACCGAGACGTGTATCCAATGGCACCCCATATCATCAAGCCAGGTGATGGGCCAGTATGACGATGACGAATGCACGCGGCCAGTGTGCGTTCACCACGATGCCGCCGGACACGAATGCGACCATCATGATGCTATACATAGAACCTGGATTCGTCTGAAAAGATGACGTCTCGCCAATCGTGCGCCCATGTTCGTCGTTGATCACACCATTGAAGGTGCTCTTGTCTATGACGCAGCGTCAAGGGAAGCCGCAGAAATGGTCTCCGAGCTGAAAGTTCATGCTGCTGCAAATATCGTCGAACTGTTCGTGCAGACACTTGTTGTCTTCCAAACGACCCCGTTTCTTCACTCACGACTCGTGACGTGGTTGCACGATCCATTACTGCCATCCAGATAATATGTCTGTCTTCTCGGCTGCTAGTGATAGGTGGCCGTTGAGATCCCGCATGGCGTTCCGAATTACCGTCCTGAACACATCGATTCCATATTCTGCTAATAGTCATTGGATGTCGACCGACGCGAGCAGCAATATTGCGGTAAGATAAACCGCATTCCCGGTACGCTATAATTCGACCTTTATCAAAGTCAGAAACGTGCTGGTACGCATTTCTCCTTCTTACACGAGGTATCACAACAACTTTACACCAGGCAACAACGTTCAAATGCAATTTATGTATGAGGAACCGGCTGAACACGTTCCTCATTTAAACACAATGCACGTGTCACTACTGGCGCCTGCTTTGTCTGAATGCGCTGAAAAGCTAATCGTTTGTATATCACAGCATCTTCTTCCTTTCGTATAAATTTCACGTCTGTAGCATGTCGCCTTCTTGTGTAGCAATTTTAATGGCCAGTAGTGTATTATTAATTTTCAAAAATGTAGTTTGAACATAGAGTAGAGTCGTCAACCTTAAGAAAGAAAAAATAACATGCAATGTTGAAATATATGAAATGTGAATAAAATATAGCAAAGAGTAAACTAATAACCCTTCACTCTCACTTCTGCTAACCGGTTTATATTGCAATTGTGAATGTATTTTTGCAAAGCTTAGCAAAACACAACGCAGTCAAACATGGACGCGAACATCAACTATCCTGAAAATTGAACTATGGTTCATAGATAATATGACGTTATGTTATTCTAGTTTAAGTCTAATTTATGTTTAAGATTATTACAATTTCTAATGTAGTGTCAATGAAAGATAAAGTAATAATAGTTTAGATGATAATGGAGTAGGTAATAGTAATTTAGTATTTGCACCATATTGAGCGTAAGAAAAAATACTAGCAAAAAAAACAGAACTTTTAACAAAATAACGGATTGAAGAGTGTTAAGAAAGACAAGAAATTTATCAGAGTGATTAAAATTCATGAGGTTATAAATATGTTCAACTTGTGTATAATTGACATCAAATAAATGTTAAAAACGCACTGCAACATTATGAATATCCAAAGCATTTTGAAGTGATGATATCCGACTATTCCTTCATTCGCATTTCTTCCTGGCTCAAGGAAATGGAAGATAATATTGAAAGCATGGTAAAAGGTTAGAAGAGATTGTTGTGTGTGATGAGGAAGCATCACTTTATAACTACTATCATCTGCTGAAGCTTCCTCAGGCGTATTTTAGCTGATTTATCTCCTAAAAGACATCAACATACTATGTATACACATATTTACGTTTTGTTTAGGCTTCTTTAACCATCTTTTAAATAAGTATTGCAATATTGGAGGCACCAGTATCCAGCCTAATCTAAAGTTTAACAGGGGTAATATTAAATTTGTGCAGTATAAATTACAGAAATTTTGTACCTAAAGAATGCATATAAGTTATAATAGATATTAATATTGTGAAGCTAATACTTTTAGAATTAAAGAACAATTAATATGTAATATACGTAATAATAATTAAATTTTATTATAAAATTATTAGCCATAATTTGTGTTATAATTTTTAGAAAATTATAATATATATTTGAGGCATTTTTCATTTTGAATGCCGATAGTCCTTTATTGATATTGATATTCAGTCAGTACCTTTAAGTCATTGATCTTGTTTTGATAAAACAAATTTATCAGTAAATTTATCACCTTACGTCTCGGCAAGTTTAATAATAACAAAGCAACACTTAGAATGATTTGTCTGCATTCTGTTACAATTATTTTTTAGGTTTGGCCTATTGGCATTAGGAATTTTTGAATACTATTATTTGAGGAATAAAATTAAATTTTTATAACTGAAGATATCATTTCCTCATAGTCAATTTTAAGTACATATCAAGCTTTTTTTTCTTTATCAATGTTTAAAACAAATTTTAAAATGATCTAAATAGGGGGTCACTTTTAATACAACCCTAAAGAACTAATGTATAAATTAGTTTTAACATAATAAAACTACTCAATATCCTAATATTCCTCTATATAATAGAAATGGAGTTATGCTACGAAGGCGAAAGACTAAAATTTTAAATTAGATAGATACCAGAATATATAAATATGATTAATACAAATTCTATAGTTTTATGTTCATCATTCGTATGATTTAAAAAACATCATGTGGTGTATTCTGCAAATCCATTTAGTAAAACTGTCTAATGTAGTTTTAGAATTTTTAATTTTTTCTGATTAATGTTTTCCCATATGTTTCAGTATTTAATTAACTGATTGCAAAGTTAATATGCATTATTTAAAAAATGTATATTAACTTTGCAAGATAATTAAGATAGTCAGATAAATAAATTTGAATTAAAATTTTATACTTTTATCTATAAATTGTTTTGTTAATTCATGACAATACTTAAATAGGCATATTATTCACTTATGCTAGTTTTATGATAATAATATTCCCATCATTGGGTGTTAAAATTCCCTTAAATGTTTAATCGGAAGTTAAAACTTTTAATTAATAAATCTTTATTTTCCACAAAAAATATATAATATTTAGACATATCAATAGAATTTCAAAATTTTGATCATATTCCGTACTTATTGGAACTTGATCGTTACATTTTATGAGTTTTCTTAGAAAAACGTCTACAAGAATTTTTTACTTTGATCCCTGGAATATATATATATATAAAGATATATATATATATATATATATATATATATATATATATATATATATATATATATATATATATATATATATATATATATATATATATATATATATATATATATATATATATATATATATATATATATATATGTATGTATGTATATATATATCTGATATAAAGTTACAGGCGGGTGAGGGATCCATTTCAAAATACTTCCGAAGGACTCTCAGTTGAAGAGGAAGAAACCTTCATAGACTTCACGGTAAGCGGCGAAACCAAAAGACAGTTGAGTAATGAATATCTTCTTTAATTTTGGGCAGGTGTGGATGATGAAATTTCTGCACTAAAAATTAGGGCATTTTTCAACTTCAACAATTTAAAAAAAAAATGTTTTCTTATTTCTTGTCTTCATTTGCTGTTCTAAAGGAAATAATGCTTTCCAATTTAAGGAATTTTATTTTATTTACATATTACTTTAGATCAGTGATTCTCAACCTGTGGGGTTCACGAACATATCCAAGAAAAAATATTACTTAAGAAATTGATTTCGTGACTGAAAAGAACGAAAACAATACACACATACAAAACAAAATAAATAATTAAGAATTATTAACAATTAAAAACAAATTTAATAATTATTAGTGACTTGCTGGGGACTGACTTTCAAAGTGTTTCGAAGGAGAGTTTAATATTAGAAATAGACACTTTAAGTTATTTTTCTATATATATATATATATATATATATATTATAACTCGACAAGAATGTACGCTTTTGACGTTAAACATTAGACGTCATGTGAAACTACTGATTTAAAACTAACATATTTATTAAAAACAGAAGTTGAAAAAATCATAAGAATGATTGTTACTTTTTTCAATGTGAACCAATAACTCTATTTTTTGAAAACATTTATGTTTTAGAGTGTAATGAATTCATAAATAAAAAAAATTAGAATGACGTGTATGTATTAAAGATTTTGAAATGCCATACACTTCTAGCAAGCATAACTAGAATTATTTTAGCAAAAAAAATTATAGCAGTTTTTGAAAGAAAAACAGTTTTTATTGCCTTAGACATGAACCACAACAGTATTTATAGGGTTTTGAATTATCTGTAGATATTGAATCCCTTCTGATAAACTTGAATTGATTTCACTGACTTATTAGAAGATATTTTTTTTTTAAAAAAAAATGTTTTCTTATTTCTTGTCTTCATTTGCTGTTCTATAGGAAATAATGCTTTCCAATTTAAGGAGTTTTATTTTATTTACATATTGCTTTAGATCAGTGATTCTCAACCTGTGGGGTTCGCGAACATATCCAAGAAAAAATATTATTTAAGAAATTGATTTCGTGACTGAAATGAAAGAACACAATACACACATACAAAACAAAATAAATAATTAAGAAATAGTAACAATTAAAAACAAATTTAATAATTATTAGTGACTTGCTGGGGACTGTCTTTCAAAGTGTTCCGAAGGAGAGTTCAATATTAGAAATAGACAATTTCAGTTCTTTTGCTATATTTATCAGCGATCTATATTTTGTCTTTAAAAAAGCTACCACAGAAAATCCAGTTTCACAAAGTAAGATGTTGAAAATGGTAGTAGAATGAGAAATGACCTTATTTTTAGTGCAGAAATTTTATCATCCACACCTGCCCAAAATTAAAAAAGATATTCATTACTCAACTGTCTTTTGGTTTCGCCGCTTACCGTGAAGTCTATGAAGGTTTCTTCATCTTCAATTGAGAGTCCTTCGGAAGTATTTTGAAATGGATCCCTCGCCCGACTGTAACTTGATATCAATATGTCGTCAGCAAGAAAATAACTTTTAAAATTCTTTGCTAGCACTGCTAACGGAATTTCAATGGTTACAATAACAACTTTTACATGTTGTTCTTCAGCCTTGTAAGATTTAACACAATCATTCAAATCTGCAAACATTGTTAAGTTTTCTTGCTTTAAATTTTTTCTCCATAATTCCAACTTCCTACAAAAAACATTAACTTTATCACTCGTATCTTATATATGTGTATTTGCCCATTGCAGTTGAAGATTCAACTTATTTAATTTCTCGAATATGTCGAACATGTAGCTAATTCCATCACAAATAAACTATCGCGAAAATTCTCAACTTCTGAGCTGTTTTCTTCTTCTAGGAAAACGATCATTTATTCTCTTAATTCATAAACATGTTGGAAAAATTTCCCTGGTGATAACCATATTGCCTCGCATTAAAAAAGTAATGTTCAATATACTGCGTCCATGTCTTTATAAAGTGCGGAAAAGATTCTTGATTTCGTGGGTCTCAATTTCATATAGTTTACCTCGGTTACAACCGTAGTTAACACAATATTCAAACCAGGACTTATTTCTTTTTAAGCCAAATCTTCTCTGTGGATCATGCAAAGTGTCTAGACGCACTGTGGCGATTTTTGTTTCATAAGTGCATGAATACTTTGGAATCTTCCGGACATAGAACGAGCAACATTTGTGCATATTCCGATGCAATTTTTCCGTTCTATGATTTCCTGGTTTAAAAAATCATTTAAGATAGCAAATAATGCGAGTGTTGTTGCTTTGAGCTCTATTGGTTTTCGGAGAAGTATTCCTTCTACTACTGACAAAACATCACAAAATCTTACATAGGCAAAGAAATGATCATCTTTATTACTATCTGTTGCCTCCTCGAGTTGTATTGAAAACAATTTGTCACGCAACTTCGACAAAAGCTGACACTCTACGTCTTCAGCTATATCAACAATATCATTTGAAAACGGTATAAATTGCAGTTGTTTAGAAAATTATCCCCAATTATAATTTATATAATCTCGATTGCGTCTAGCAAAATAAGCTCTCTTCTCCAATGGTGTGTGGCTTTTTACATCTGGCTATTTTATATGAAACTTTGTAAGAGGCAATTAAAGATTTTTCACAGACTAAGCTTTTTAAATAATGATTTTCATATGATTTTAATTTTTATTCGAAGAATTCTCTGGCTTTGTTTACGTACTCACAATGAAGCGTTTCCAAATGTCGTTTAAGTCTATTAGGTTTCATGCTGTCTGTCGCCAACAATTTTGTGGAAATAATACACAGGGGCCTTACATCTTCATTTACTTCAGTACTAATGAACCCAAAATGTAAGTGTTCTTGAGAATATTTTCTCGATTTTATTTTCGGAACCACGCTTATCTGAGTATTTGTTGATGCTTGTCTATCGTCTAATGCTCGCTTTCACCCGCTTAAAAATTTATCCATCATTTTTGATGAGCGGTGAAAAGTGGATTCATGATTCTGCATAAGTCTGCTGCCTTGAATATTTAATGTTTAATTGAATTACACGAAAATATATATAACATACACATTCAGAATAGATTCAATAACGATAGAATGATCGACACGAATGAGATTGTCTGGAATTGAAATGTGCGTCATGGAACTTTCTCCTTTTCCCTATGAGAAAGCATTTGCACACTCTCCTAACTTTTAAGGTGACCAGTAAAATTCCAGAAAAATCGAAACTTCTCGCGAAACCGTGAGAATGCCCGACATGACGGAACGCAAGAGCAATAAAAAGGCATATAATTCTTGTTTTTTCCATGCTGAGATCGGTGTTGCATGAGTTCAATAAATTTCCGTATTCTTGGTAATTTTTAAAGTTTAAAACTAAGGTTGTAGTGCAGGTTTAGCGGCAAAATACTCAAAATACATTATTATTGTATACATTTTATTGTATGCGGTGTGGAGTAGGGGCACGATGAATATTATGAGTGAATACTAAAAGTTTGAGAAACACTGCTTTATAAGATTCTAGACATAACAATTCCGTTATATATTTCATTGAACTTCAATATGTTCAAGAAACAACCATCTATCATGAAATGTTTTTTAACTTACAGAATGTGATGCACACGCAGACTTTTATTTAGTTTGTCCACAAAACTCTTGTTGCTACATTATTAAACAGAATAATATATGATTTTTTCTTAACAGTTTAATCAATAACCCAAGAATTGGGATTTTTTAAAAAGAATTTATAATTTGGATTTTCTCTTTATTTTAAACCGTTTGATTTTTGCAGGCAAACCTATTTTCTCCTAAAATTGAAACTTCATAATTTCCATTGCTCTGCTCAAACAGCCAACCAGCATACATTGTCATTTGAATTAGTGATTTGATCAAAATATTTTGCAGAATATTCGATTTCTTATAATCGAGTACTTAAAAGTTCCATATTTCTGATTCAAATTTATTCACCACTCTTTAGAAATACAGCAGCAAACACAAAGGTACTTTGGAACTAGTAAATGATCGCCTCCAAGAAGAAATTTTAAAGCAATAATAGATATATTGGGAACAGAGTAATCCTAATACCACATGAACTCCAAATGTGATTGTTTCAAACGAAGAAAGAGTAATCCTAATACCACATGAACGCCAAATATGGTTGTTTCAAACGAAGAAAGAGCAATCCTAATACCACATGAACTCCAAATATGATTGTTTCAAACGAAGAAAGAGTAATCCTAATACCACATGAACTCCAAATATGATTGTTTCAAACAAATAAAGAAAATTAAAGTGAAAAATAACAATGCCGTTTCACAAAAAGGAGTGCCAAGCAGATAAAACTGAAAACATAATTAATTCATTACAGAAAGTTTTTCCACGCTTGTTGATTTATGATTTATTATTACCTTGTAAAATTATGAACATTTACGTTGAAAACATAATTTTCTTCCATTATAATATGAGATTGAAGTAAATTATTTTGGTTATTTTTTTTCAATTTTAAGACATAAAAACCCAAAGTATTTATGATAATGTATTTATGGTATATCACAGTTCTATCTTCCTACATCGAGTTTATCCTTAATCAGCATTTTTTTTATTTTAACATCAACTGTATTTCATAACAATCACTTTTTAACTAACTATGCTGAAATTCTCACTCAAAAGAAAACCTTCCTATACAAGAGTTTTTACGTATAAGATGAAATGTTACTCTTAATCTAGTTTTAATATCTGTATCAAGATGCAGTCTGTAAATTGGGAACTCCTTTCCTCGTCTTCCCATTTTGAGATGTAGCTTTCCATTCATAATTATTTTATTTTATTTGACTTTTAGTCGCCTTCTACCTCTTCTCATAGATCCTTTTTTGCTTATGAAACATCTTCTATATTTCAAGGGAGAGGTGTAAAATTTCCTCTCGTTAACCTGATTTTCCACACAAATGAATGAAGGGATAATATTATTTATTGCATTAGGGCAGACACACATCCCGAGGAAAAACGCACCCCGGATTTAAAAATGAAGCCCCACACATTATTGTACGATTTTCTTTTTTACATGATTAATACCATTGTAACATAATTTTATTAATTTCATTTCCTTTCTTTTAAAACATATTTGCCGAAAGGAATTTTTATTCAACTAATTAATAAGATATATCTTTTCTTTTCAGCTCTTATGCCATTTACAGTACAACATTACGGTTTAAAGTGGATTCATAACCAATGCAAACATTTGAGAAATGTGGGATTCGAACCATGAACTGATGAATCAAAGGCAAGAGCTGCTCGTTTTAGTTATTAGTTTCGAATATAATGATCCTCAAATGCAGGAAAATGTTTTTTTTAATTCCATCATTGTATATTTGTTAATACTTATAAATATTTTTCATTATTCATGTTTTCTTCTAAAGAACTATGTTCAAAATATTATCGGATTTAGAACGCGAAAAATTCTTCTGAAATATACAGTAGAAATTTGTTTATATGAAGTAATAGCACATGCTAAGATTTTTGTTTTCGAAATAGAAGTTTCGTAATAAAAAACATTTGAATACTTTTTGTCAATATTGCTTTTTATCACACTGTTCCTATTTATAAATGAAAATTATTATGGCAAAAATATTTGCCATTCTTTTATCAAAAACATGTGCAAAATATAGGAAATACTAAAAATTATTTTGTTTTTTTTGATGCACTCTATTTCAAAACTGCAATTTTAAAAACATGCTTTTTTCATATTTTAATATTGGAAATAATATTGTTAATTTTTCTTAGGTAAGTAATTCGACTTTATTTTTCATTCAGCTGCACGCTTTATAGCTAGTCGAAGTACTGTGTTATTTCTTCACGCTAGATATATTAAAGCTAATATTTCATTCCCATTCATTATGTTTGTAGTATTTCCACCATCTGATATTTCTATTGTAAAATCCATGTTCACATTCAACAAATTCTGAAAATAAAGTGTTTGTTAGAAATTATTTATGGAATAAATCATCTTCCCTATCGCTAAGAAAATGTTTTTGTATTTCTTCTGTTACGTGCTTTTTGTAACAAAACTAGCTTGTTAAAATGCTGCAGTTATCATCTTTTTAATAACAATTTTTCAAACATAAACTTAAAAATATTTTGTATCTGGAATGTCAGTTACATAAAGTTTCTACATTTCCAAATACTTATTAATTCCATAAATATTTGAAAAAATATCATAAAATATGTGTCTATGACTCTGTTGATTATATTTTATCCATGTGTTGTAAGAAGTAAAAAGAAATGCATATTACTTGTTTCAAGATTAGATATTATTATTTTGACTGTAATAGTTAAGAGCATAAAAATTTTCAGATTTCTCAACCATAAATAATAAAATAAATATTTTGAAATAAATCATGACAGCAAATTTAATAAAATGAGTACAGAAAAAGTATATTTTCAAAATATAATTTCGTAAATAAAAAGTGTATAGTCATCATGGCTCTAAGACCATTATAATTAGCAGCCACTATTTCTTAAAATAGTGTTTATAAATTAGCGACATGTAAAATAACAGTATTTATAAGAGATGAAAAATATCAAATATTTTCTATGAACGAAAATTTTAAACTGAAAAAGAAAAATGTGCTTTTAATCAAAATCAAAAAAATGAATTTGCAGTTTTAAGCATTTTTCTGATTATAGATTAATGTTGAACGAAACAAAACACATAATATATTAAAATAACTTAAGCTTAGAGTTGATAAAATATTATAGATATTTATATATATATATATATATATATATATATATATATATATATATATATATATATATATATATATATATATATATATATATATATATATATATATATATATATGTATATATATATATATATGTCTGTATAAGCACTACTCTGAATATAATGTATATCAATAAATGATAAATAACTATTTTATTGTATTCTTGCAAAAAAGAGCGAATTATTAAATGATAAATAAAAACTATGCTGAAGAATTTCTACAGTTATTGTAGAGAACAGTGTTAATCTAACCTTAATAGAAATCAAATGAATTTCAAAAGAAAAATATTTTAAAGAGTTTAATCCTGTGTAAAAGCAATTACACATTTTTTAAGATTTTTGAGACCCATTTTCCTTTAGATGTCTTTAATCTTTATTTTGTAAACTTATCAATAATAAAATTATTAATGAAGCATTAACTTTTATTGCAAATTTAATTTTAAAAAAATTAAATGCTAAAAATACTTTTAAAGCAGTAAATAATAATTTCAAAGCAGAAAATCTCTTATCCAATTTTTTCGCTAAATTCTATAAATAGTGTTTCCTGTGAGCCCAAATGAGTACCTATGCTCTAATTTCACATGTTAAGTTTGGAAAGGGATTATTTAAAATTGTTTTGTGATTGATCACTTTGAATACAGTGAGTTTATTGCAGTATTTCAATTTTTGAGTGCGAAATTGTCCTTAATATAATAAAAAATATTTCCCCTTTATGGAAGCCTACTACTAATCGTACTAAAATACTCCAAACATAAGGAAGTGTTATAAATTGTTTAACAATGCTTATATTGAAGCCATCACAATAATCGAGAGGTAAGCAGTCAATTTTCTGTGAGAAAATCGCACAAGATTAAAAAATTATATTTTGTAGTTGTAAATCTCTGTAGATTAGTTTTATATTTTGATTTCGGTGATTTCCTAAAGCACTTTCAACAGGAGTTTTACGCAAAAGTTCCATTATCGAGAAATGAGTACAAAACCCATCCCGGATAAATTGAAATTGATCGGTGGCAAATAATCGTCAGTCTTATGAATATATTCAGAGGTATACAAATAATAAATAAATTTTTGCATTCGATTTCACACTTGAAGATAACTAAAAATTATTTTTTTGACAACTGAATGGCGTTCTATACGCCATTTTTCTAAGTAATGGTATTACAATAAATTACAAGTATACATTATGAACATTCAACAATGGTGTAGGCATTCTTAAGAACAAATATCGAACGTCAAATTTTCAACTTGCTTATAATATTTGATTGAACCCTTATAATATTCGCACCGTTCACTGAACGTATATTTCAACAATAGTAAAATTTACTTCAACAATACTTATATCTTGAGGTTAAGCGAAAAATATACGTTTACTGATTTCTAAAGATGAGTTAGTTTGACATGAACTATGTAGTTTCTACAACTTATATAAAATTACTTCTACCAGAGAGATGATCATGAAGAAAATAAAGTGCTATTTAATCTTTAAATTAGTATATAAAATAAAATTATCAAAAATAAATAACTATAGTAGAAAATAAACTGTTTGCTAAACCTAAAATCATATAAGATTTACTTTTGGATTATACAAGCATTTAATAATTATTACAAAAATTGTCTATACAAACTCAATAGTAATAGTAGAAACTGATGCCTAGATATACTGAAATTTTAAAGCAAATATGTAAATATCCAACACATGCAAATATGTTTATAATTAATTCAAAGAATTTACTTAGTTTCATATTAAATGTCTTGGTATACTGTACTTTTTACCTAAACATTTAAAATAGGTATGGCCTGCCTTCTAAATAATGCTCAAAATATAGTTACAATTTTTTAATGTGTAGATATGTATGCATACATTTAATATAGTATTCAGTAAATAAATATGTGTATTCAGTAAAAAATAATGTCAATGATATAAATGAAAAACATACAAAAGAATAAAAAACATATTTTTTAAGAGTATAACGTGAAAAAAAAATCACTGGTAATAATATAAATAAAATTGCACTCTTAAAATTCCATTTGAAATAAATTATATTGAAATTTAAATTGCACTAAAAATCCAATTAACTATTCAATTTAATCCCCCCTTCAAAAATATTTAATTGAAACTAAATTCTTAAAGATATGGTTATTTATAGATTATTTACTAAAAATAGCATGCTTTTAAAAAAATCAAATAATTCTGGATATTTGAATTAGTGTATAAGTGATACAGTTGTTTCTTTCGTTGTCTTAAATATTTTAAGCGCTATAGGATATAAGCAGTTTAAAATATCCAATTTTAAATAACCTTTTTACAAAACTATCTACAACAATTACTTAAAAATTTATGCAGTTGTATATTTTAAACCTTTTCTTAACGCATACTATTTATTCTGAATAAAATACGAGCATTATAATATGCGCAACCTCAAAAACGTTTATGAACAGGAACTGAAAAGTACTCTTTAGAGAAAATATGTGTCTAAAAGTAGCTGACAGAAACCCTGTCACGTCTAAGTCTTTTGAAATCTCATCTTATGAGATTTGTGGACACCAGCAAGAGCTTTTCTCTCATTTCCTTTGTAGTATAAAGGTTAAACAGAATATTTCATGAATCGAGATCTGCTTTGAATGTCAAAATTTTTTCCAGCAATACATTTAAATTATTTCATTAGTTGTTATAGGAAATGAAAAAAATATAATTAAGATTTTAATACTTGAGTAAATACTTCTATATTATCAAATAAAATGTGTTTCGTTATTGAAATCCTGAATCATTTTTCGAGATTTTCTAGCGAATAAGTTTAATTTTATATGAGCTAATGTGTTCATAAAACGATATTAAAAACTTTGAGTAATAAATTTTTTTACAAATAAAGGAGAAGACAAATCATTAAATTTTCAGATATTTAATTTAAATTAACCTCTACAATAAATTCTAAATGAAAACTTTTTAGTAATTTTAACTAACTATAATTATGATAATTTGAAATACATTGGAATTTTATAAATAATTTCAAGTTAATACGGAATGTTTATCTAAAATACTATGAGTCAGATACATCTCTCAATAAAAATGAAAATAATCATATGATCATCATATTCAATGCTCATGATATATATATATATATATATATATATATATATATATATATATATATATATATATATATATATATATATATATAAACTTTTGTAACGACGCATTTTTGGAAATTTTTATGTTTTTGAACATTGTATGCTTTTAGAAAGCGTTGTATACATCATTTTAAAGATAATGTATTATTAAATTCATTACAAAACACAAAATTCAATCATTTTCAATAAAAAAATAATTAAACGATAATAGCTATCGATATATATTACCTAGTGATGATTGCAGTGGGTTATCAGTACTTAGTAGAGTACATTTTATGTTTGATTACTGCTTCACATCGACGTTTCATTGAGCTGATAATAGTTTTAAGTACTTTTGTTATTACATGATCCCTGGAAATAATTATAGCCTCAATTAATTCCTTTTTATTTGATGTGCGCCTCATTCGGACAAGTGTTTTCAAAAGGTGCCACAAATTTTCGATGGAACCCCAGCACGTTTTTCCATCACGGTCTGTAATTTTAAAATGCCACATATCCGTCATGATAGATTAGATTTAATCGATATGTGGCTTGCCCTCCTGTCTTACTATACCTACTGGTTGTTTTTCCTCTTGGTTTACATGGAATTTTTAGTGTGCTATAGCCTTTGGACTTAACTGAAGATCTCGTAGCTAGAATCATTGTTGCCGGGGACAAAATTAATATGGCACAATGAATCTTGTAGAGGGTGCGCCAGTCGTTCCTTCACCAGAATCAGCTGCGCAATGATAAACATTAACGACATTTTGAGCATTTGCTATGAGGATTTGTATGTGTATTTGGTTTTTAGTGAAAATTAAACAACAAATATGACAATGAAATTTTGAGTATTATTCATTATCTTACTCAAAACTGGTGTAGAATGAGGTTGAAGACAATTATTAATGCAAAGAATTCGTCTTGTTTTTAATATTGAGCTTGTTTCATTGTTTGGTGTCATGTCCATTTGAAGTCAAGTCAAATTACTATAGGTTCCAAAATCATGGCCTTGGCAATGTGTACAATTTTGTCATTATAAAGATTTTCCTGAAAGGAAAATTCGTAAGTGGCGTATAAATTTCTTATGATTGCCGGATAGACTTGAAATTGTGTTCCGTGTGAGTTCCTCCTCCTGGCAATTCCTACATGATTTGTAATTTGTACATAATCGTATATAATCTAGTGCCGTCTGTTTTTATAGTCATTCCCCAAAAGAGTTGCGTTCTAAGTATAGAAATATGACTGGTATAATATTGTCTGCATTGAAAAAACATAGTTGGTGTTACATTTTTATGTCTTTTTTCCACAGTTTGTATCTATCGATTGCATTAGTATTTCTTTAAGTTTCGGTTCTAGGAGTTTCCAAGTTTAAATGTTTTAAAATTTTGAAACAACAGATTTTCACACACTAACTGATCAAATCGTATTCCTCATAGCCCATTAGAAAGATTATTTTACAACGCTACGTTGATGCATAATATTCACCATTGAACAAACAAAATAAACGCGTGTTGCAAGGAATGCAAAATTATAATTGTCAGTTGCCGCATTATGGCGGCATTCTCCAAACAATGTCATTGGGGAGTAATCTGAACTAGAGATGAAAATTTTCAGTGCTAATCCTAAGAAATGTTTTCTAACAACATCCACACCATCCGTACTTACAAGAATTCTTTGGGCTATTTTTTAAAAATCGGCGAGTAATATATATATATATATATATATATATATATAGATATATATATCTATATATATTAATATATATATATGTATATATAAGTATGACACTATGTTTCAAAGCTATGGGAAATGTGTATTCCCTATTTAAATATCTATATATTTCACATTTAATATTTATAATTAGAAATTCTGAAGTTACTTTCAATTTCTAATCTCAAAAATTTGTATTGAAAATTTAAAATTTTTAGAACTGGAAAATTTATTATCATTATTATAAATCTTGTTAATTTTAGTAAAAGTCTTATATAAAATCATTTGTACTGCTGACTATTTTTAAAATTATTTGATTCACTAAATTTTCTTTAGCAACGTCAAAAATACAAATTATGTTGTACAAAATTTATTTCACTAAAATATGTCAAGAATTATATATTAACGGTTAAAACAATTCTTCTAATTCTTGTATTCTGTTAATGAGAAAAATTACTACTGTTTAAATATTTTGAGATTTAGTTTCATTCAGAGAATAATTACACTTCTACATATTACATGACCCAGCGTCTATCTGTTTTAGTGCCTAAAATCTTTAAATAAAAATCTTACGCATTAAAAGATTATTTTAATCTGTTTATTGAGTAATATATCCTGTAACAACTTATCTTTGTCACTTTAAGATTTTACATTTATTTCCTTTATATCTAAGACAATGTCGTAAAGGCTTCAACAATTTGGCACATTATAATTCATTAAAATTATCCCTTGGAATTTTTCATACATCTCTCAAATCTATGTATGTATTCTTCTACGAATATTTTGTTTCATAAATGATAAATTAATGCTTATAATAAGCCTTATAATAAATCTATAAAAATAATCGTTTTAATGAGAACCACACACACAATTGCAATTGTTAAAATTGCTTTACTTCTCAACCTCATGGCACTTTTAATTACTTTAGTGTAAATATATATATAAAATATATATATATATATATATATATATATATATATATATATATATATATATGTATATATATAGATATATATATATATATATATATATATTGATGTGCTACAATTAAGCATTAAAAATCTGCTTAAGGAACCATTAATTTTATGCTTTAAGACAATTTCCCTCTTGATTTTCGTTTATTATTATAACTTTGACATTTAAATGTTTTGTTTTTTTTCTTATTCACTTAACTTAAAGTTAAAAAGAAATTATCTCTCTTTTCCTTTTAAAAATATATCATTCTAAAATAATTAAAGGAGAAAATTTTTTTTGAGCTATCAGTATTACATATTCAATAAAAAGTTAGAAAAGATCATTGTAAGCTAGAATATACAGTGTGTATGTATTTTCAAAACAATTTCTATTGCGTGAGGGCAGAAAACAAATTTGGTATTTTATAAAATCCATGATATCTTTCCATACTCCTTAAATATTGTTGATGTGGGAAGAAACATTCACTGAGTGACAAATATGCAACCATAGTGTATTTTACTTTAAAAATTATACTTAAAATATAATACTTACAAAATTTTAAGAATATTGCCAACAAGCTGCTACAATCGAAAGAAAAATCACCTATTTTCTCCGTGAAAGACAACAATAAAAGTTAGGTCCTGTTTCTATTTTAATCTATCGAGAATCACAAAAAGCACTTAAGAAATCATGGTTCAAAAATTTTTAAACTACTGTGTGACCAATAAATAAATATTATGCAATAATGCTTGAAAAATAAGCCAATTATATTATTTGTCATACATAGAAAGTAGCTAAACATTTTATCATGTAATTGTCACTTATATTCACAGTAAGTTAAAAATATTTCCTGAAGATAAAATTTGTATTTAGTTAAGTATGTTTAACATTTTCTCTCTCATAAATTCATAATTCCTTAAAAAGGATAAACATTAAAACTTACATTTAATAAATTTTAAATTTTTTGATTTAAACTTTAGATTTAATATACAATCATTGATTAAATTAATCTTTAATTTACATCTTTGATTAAATAAAACGCAAACTTGAATATAAAATATTTCAATTTCAGGAAATGTTTGCTGCTTATTTTTCAAATAATGATGGGATTAATATTTTCAGTGAAATATGCTTTTGCGAAATTTCAATTAGAAAGTAAAATAAAAATTAATATTATTCCTTAGATCATTATTCACTTCATACAATATATTCAATACATATATTATCTTTTATGATTTGCATACATTTATTTCACTTCAATTAACTCTTTCTTAGGATACAACACTTTGTTTATTTAATTAGAGGTTCGTAAATAATGTGAACATAAAAGTAATTATTCTGGAAATTGAAATATACTAAATTTAAATGTATTAATTAAGCAACTATTTGCCATAAACATTGTAAAACAGATCGTTGAAATTATATGATTGTGTTTGATACCTGGAAATCATATTGAAATATGTTCTAAATTTTGAATATCAGTGCACTAGTGTATAATTTAAAATATCTGATTACGGCTTATCTTTCGTATGTTTTTCTTCAAGAATGTTTTATTTTTTATATAGAATCCTCTTCATTTTTAAGACATATAAACACAGGTATTATTATTTTTTCTTTATTAAGCAAATTTTATTGAGTACTGATTTTTTTTTAGCAAAGAATCCTCTATTAAAATATAGAGAATTTGATAATTTTAGAAATATTTAATTGAAAATTAAAGCATACTTAGATTTACTGTTCATGTTCTAGGAACTTTTTCATGTTTCTGGTTAATATTTTAAAATAAATTAATATGAAATTTCTTTTATGTAAAATGTATTAATTAAAATGAATGAATTTTTTAATCAAATCTACTAAAACCAAAAATTTTGCTCATAAGAAAAAAATTAATCATTTAAAAATTACATATATATATATATATATATATATATATATATATATATATATATATATATATATATATATATATATATATATATATACATATATAAATACATATATATATATATATATATATATATATATATATATATATATATATATATATATATATATATATATATATATATATATGTATACATATATATATAGATATATAATTTATCAATTACATCCGAAGGTATCTTCTAGAAAAGTTTGTTTAGTATGAGTTTTATATACTGCAGTATGGAAAAGTTTTAAAATATATAATCAAGTTTGTATTTTCAAAGCTTAATAAAATGCATCTAATTTAATTTGATTATGCAAAGTGAACACCTGTAAAATATTTTTACATGCAATTATATTGTGTAGGAGTTTGAGCTCCACACACAAGAAAGACTTACAATGTATAAAAAGAACCCTTCTATTTTCTTATATTTAAGTAAATTTTTCATTTGAAAATAATAGGTTATCATTGCATATAGAAGCTCCAAAGTTAATAACTTTTTCTGATGAATAGATATTTTAATTTGAATAATTTCACTCGTTTTAACAAAATAATAGATAAAATATTGAAGTGAAAATATTGAGTATAAGAAAAGCGATAAAAAATTAGATTTTTGCTAAAATATAAGGGAAACAATGAACTGTTTAATTTAATATTTTTGTGTAAAATTGTAAATTGCAAGCTTGTTACTTAATATTTAATTATTAATATCCACACATAATTTATGGTATAAAGCAGTAACACAAATAAAATATAGTTTTGATTTCGAAAGATGTATTAGTTTCAAATATTTTGTTAAAATTATAAAAATTCCATATTATTTTCCATAAATATATTATTGTAGTACGATAAATAAATAGATATGGCTTAACAAAACAAGTAAAACAAATTTATTGTTCTTTTCAAAATATCATTATAAGTTAATATGTACAAATAAGATATTTTTTGTCCATTCAGACAAAGAGACACATACTCTAATTAGGAAATATTTAGAAATCCAATACTTCAGAAAATGTTTTTTGCACAGACTTGCGTAATTATTCTTCTCATATAAGAAGTCTAATTAGAGCAGATTCCCCAAATGATACGAATATATAAACACATAAATAACACGTTTATAACTCTGAGAGGAAAACATTACATCGGCACCGACCATCGAAAAATTTCATTTCTGCCAGTTATACAAATCACCTCGAATCATGGCGAATTAGAAGAAAGGGGAAAGAGCCAAAAGTCCCAGAGCTCATTTAGAGAATGACCATTTCCTATTACTTGCTTTGGGAAAAAAAATCTTTCCCTTCCTTAACGCCAGAAATTCGATATAGCCTAGTAAATACTTGCGCTATTAAGCTCCTATAGGGGTTCTATTTATTTTAACTGGAGCGCCAAAGTTAGAATAGTTTCTAGTTTCTCCCGAGTTCAACATCGAAATTGGAAAAGAAGGGTCAAACGAAGAGAAGGTGCGATTTTTCTTTTTATAGACTTCTTACTTTGGCTCTTTCACTATTATCATTATTGACCTGCGTCTTTATCAGTTTCTAGTTTTAAAGTGTAGGTTTCCGAGCTGGATGAAGACAATTATTGGTTTTTCTAGTGTTGCTTCATGGAATTTTTTTTCGCGCCTTTTTAAGAGAGGAAAAAAGATATAACTAAGGATTAAAAGCGCTATCAGATAATTTCTATACTTTATATTAGGTACTAATTGAATATCTATACATAGTAAAATTAAGGAATTATGAATTATAAAGCAAATATTAATAATTCGTGATATTTTATTTTACAGGTCTATAATCACGAATGCCTTTATCATATATAAATTTATTTATTTAAAAATAAATGATCACCATATCATCATTTAAAAAACAGATTTCTAAGAAAAAACAAAAAAAAATAATTTTAACATTTTTTTAATAAAATGAGTTTAAATGTGCCTTTATTTATCTGTATAAAACACTTAAAAGAATGAAAACGTAATACCTGCACAGTGTTGAATAAAAATAAAAATAAAAATCCAATACCATACATAAAAATACAAATAATGAATTACTCATTTAAATTTAACGAGTATGAATAAAATTGACAATTTAACAGAAGTACTAACTATAAATTTAAAACTAATGATATTCATTAATGCTGATCCCGAATATAATGCTTAATAAAATGTTGATTTATATATTTTGGAATTGGAAACACCAATTGTAAAAATGAAAGACGTAGTTCTTAAATTTATTAAATTTACAAAACACAGCGAAAAAGAGAGGGAAAAAAAGATTTAAATTATCAATTTGAAATACGTGGCATATTTACTTTCACTTAATCTTTTGCAAGGCTTTTTTATTGAAAGTTGTAACTGTCGATTTAAAATTTTGAATAAATAATATTTTAATTATTTAAAATTTATAATTTGACAAACGTATTAAAATATGAATCTTTATGTTGTGAATAAATTATTCCACTTTCTTAGGTCGGTACAAGTGCCGTATAATCCATGATTCAAACTTTTGAATATTTTTGGTGATGAAGAAATGTTGCGAAGATGACGCATCGTGACCTGAAACGATGACGTAAGTACTATAATTACCAAAATCCAATTTTCTGCTTAATTCTTATAGATCTTCATATATGTTACGAAATAAAAACGAGGCTGCTAGGTATATAAGAAAATATGACCAGAAAACGCCAATCTCAGAATTTGGGGTCCTGGATTATACGGCCCTTGGGGCTATTGTTCACTAAAAAATATAAATGTTGCATTCTTGTCATCTTTTAATTATGTTGAAAATTATTGATATATATACAAGCAATTTTCGTGTTTCGTCTCGTTCAAGAAATGACTGCGGCAATCTATCAATTAAAATTTTTCAATAAGCTAAAAATCATTAAATGCTACTTTAACTATTTTAAGTTTTAAAAATTCTGATAGAAAACTTATGATCATTTTAAAATTACTGCCAATTCTGCTTAGACCAGCTACATTGTAATTCTATAATATTTATTCTGTATATTATTGTGAACAACAGATCAGTTTGAAAACAAAAGCATTCTCACAGATTGAAATAATTGATGTTAAATATTTTCTGTTCTTGAGAAAAAGAAAACTTATGTATATTTCAGAATATTTAACCACAAAAATTAAAACAAAATGAATAAAATTCGATGAACATGTTATTTAGACGTAAATATTATTCTCTATTAAAAGCAAAGGAATATTTCAGATGAAACACAACAAATATTAGGCTTAACTAGAAATATAAATCAATTTATTACTGCAAATCAAAACAGAGTATTAAATTTTAGGAATATTGAAAAAGAATATCCAAATATTTAAAATGCCATAATTATTTTGTGTAATTAGTATAAGTATTTTCATTTCAACTCAATATCGCGTGTTCTTAATGAGAATTCTTTTAAAACATGCAAAAGTATTGAATGTATTATATAAAAAGTGGTAATTAAATGGCTGTTCAATTCAGCTTATATGACATAAAGAACACCTGTGGCTTTAATTTAAAGTAGTAAATGGCACAGTCATTAACTCCAAAACTAATGATTATTTTAAGAATATTTATTTTGAATGCAAAGTAAAATTGACTTCTCTCCCTCCTTAGGAGTCTACATTGAAAGTGCTTATCAAAAATATAAATATGGATCTAATTACACTTCAGTTTCCATGAAACTGGCAGCAAATTATTTATTTTAATAAGTTGCGTTGAATGACAAATACCTATTTTGTAGTTTTCTTTGATTTCGCAATTCTTTAAAGATTAATTTGTTAAAAAGAGTGTTTTTTTTTACTCTACGTGTATGGGAATTTTAATGACATAATTTATATTTCTCTAACGACAAGTTTTTTTACTAATTAAATTTTTATTTTGTATGTACTGTTGAAAAATATTATTCTCAAAAGAAAGTATTTTTTCTTTAATATTTCATAATAATTATTTGTATGTAAAATATATTAATGAATATCACTTGCAAAAAAGGGATAACATATATATATATATATATATATATATATATATATATATATATATATATATATATATATATATATATATATATATATATATATATATATATATATATATATATATTTCGCAATTATTAAATTTAAAATTTCCATCTGTATATTAATATTCATTATTTCTTGTTATCGTGTGGTAATGAAGACATTAAAATTTATAAATTAAAACCTTATATTTGACTTAGTTTACTTTTCGGAATTCATACAAAGATTAATGCGTTATTTCTTAAAAACTGAAAGTTGAAAAGGTAAATAAATGTGAATACTAAAATTTCATTGCTTTTTTAGCAAGTTATTGTAACCAATGAAGGACTCTGTTCATAAAAAACCTACCTCATAAAATGCGTTATTATTTTTAAAAAATGTGATTCAAGAGTTAAAGAGATAACTTTTAACTAACAAGTTCATACCTCATGTTATTTTTTGATAACATATATCATATAGTTAATTCTCTCTCTCTCTCATCATATTGTTTCTAATATAAAAATCCTAAGGTGTTGGGAAATCTTATATTGTAATTTAAATTCAAATGTGTGTATATATATATATATATAAATTATGATTAAAATAAAGAATCACACTGAGAATGAGAAAATATTTACTGCTTACCAACTGAAAAATTTTCTATATTTATATTTTCCAAAATCAATGTGCGAATTTGCCTTTTTAATCGTAACAATTTGGATGCTTATTTTGATCTTCAAAGCTGACATTTTTCTGTGTGTGTTCTACTCCAAAAGCGTTTTGGATATACACTATATTTTCATGTGAATTTTTGACACTGCTTTCCCCATAGAACCTTGTCAAATATTGAAAAGGTAAATTTTTAAATATTATGAATTTTCCAGAATATATCCAAGAACCAAATACAATATCGAAATCGATTCAATATTGAATATTGTAGGCTGACGTCTGTTGCTTAGATTTTCACAAAACGTTTCCCATTTTAACATAAATCACGATTTATTTAAGTTTATATAAATGGCAATAAACAAGATTCTTGCAATGTTCAGCAGTTTTATTCAGAATACATTAGAAAAAGGTTTTTATATTCTTATCCATTTTCTTTTAGAGATTTTAAGAAATAAAAAAAATGTACTTAAATGTTGCAAAATTTACGAAACAATATGTATTCAATGTATATATTTGTCAAATTCAACACATATTATTCTATTAGGTAGGATAATAATTTCATAGCGTTTTTATAAAAACTTTTATTTAAACATAAAACAATTATTATATTAATAAGTTAATCGATTATGTATTCATACTTGCTGCTTACAACCAATTTCCATCTCTCGACCAATTTGTAGAGGCCTTTCCGCCAAAAATAGCCTGGTCTGGTGTCAAAGAAGTTGCTGAGACAGTTTTTAAGGACCTCTTCGAGCACTTGGAAATACTTGAAAAGAATGCCACAGTCAACAAGGAGCTTTACATTGCACATCTACTCCACGCAATTAAAGCTATTGGACTAAAGATACCTTATTGACATAGACGAACTGTACTCCTTCACGATAACACCTAGACCTCATGTTGCACAAGACATCAAAGTCACAGTCCAAGGGCTCGAATGGGAGGTCTTCCCGCATCCACCGTATAACTTTTATCTAATAAACAGACGGACCTTGCACCGGCCGATTACTATCTTTTTCTCTCCTTGTCAAACCATATAAAGGGTGTTACCTTCGATAACAGAGGGTTCCTTTTAAACTGGCTCAGCAACTCATTGACACCAGACTAGGTAATTTTTGATTGAACGGCAACAACAAATTTGTCGAGAGGTGGGAAGAGGTTGTAAACCGCATAACGGCCAATATATAAATGATTAACTAATTGATATAGTTATTGCTTTTTTCTTTAAATATATATAAAAGCCTTTGGTAAAAACGCTTCTGTGAAATTTATTCCCCAGCCTAACAATAGTTGCACTAATGTGTGTGTGTTATATATATATATATATATATATATATATATATATATATATATATATATATATATATATATATATATATATATATATATATATATATATATATATATATATATATATATTTCTAATTATACTTATAGACTGTGTGAAACTGAATCATGAAATCATTGTTCTCCTATTTTTTTACTGTTTTATTTTCAACGTGCAAATGCCATTTCAAGTACGTTTTTAGCGTACTTGAAATGACGTATCAAACACTGCTTTTATGATTGCAAAAAGAATCATATAACTGAGCATAATATTATACAGCAAATTTTCAATTCGAAATTGAAAGGAAAGATGAAAAGTCAGTTAATCATGTGAGATAGATGTAATATTTTAGAAACAATTCATCATGACTTAGATGCCTGTGTTATTTTTTGTCTGACACAAATTCATTCGAAATTATTTGAGAAACATGGCTATGGATATTATTTAATGTCTTCTTGCAAAAGTTACCAAAACAAATTGAGATCTAACGGGGTGAACCTTACGATTCATATTTAAATTAAATGGCATTTGCTCTAAACCTAGATATTGAGTATAAACAACATGTGTCCATTTACAAATGGCAAAATCAGCATGATTTTTTTCCTATAGTGGTTTTGGTGTCTTCTAATCAAATGATATTTTTCGAATATGTAGCTTGTCAATTTTTATATATTGAATTTAACGGCAGTTCATCTTTCAAATGGTTGTCATCTGCCCAAAGCTAATCAATATTTTTAACTACTTGTGTCAATGTGTAAGAGGTTCTTTGTTCAAAAATTCTATACTCTCTCAATGTGTAACAGAGGATTTCATAAGCATAGAGACGAGTTTCTTGTAGTTGATGAGTGAAGTTCAAGGAATTACAGATCTGTAAGGTCTCTTAATTAAAAATCTTAATGTGAAAATTATTATTAAAAATTAGTCTTCAAATGTTTGCGTGAGAAGCTATGGTAAGCTCTTTATAAGACTATTTAAGGTACTCTGACAAATTTAAGATAATCATGAGATGGCACTAGCGAAATTGGTTACCTTACTTTAGAGGAAATAAACAGGAAATACTTTTAACTATTCAATTTTAAAATAATACGATTACATGAAATTTTTCATGAAATGTCGTAGAAATTTTTGAGTTACCAAAATTAACAATAATGGAAAAATATTTTAATATTGAATGCAGTTGGAAACATAATAAAATGAAGTTCACATTATATAAATAAAGCCGTATTTTAAAGAAACCAACAATAACATCATTGACTAATAAAAGTAAATCATATACAATATTATTTTTTTCTAACATCTGTTTTAACCTTATCACTCCAGATTGTATTTTTGTTTTGAGATTTAGATTTTACTATCAGTTAAATTTTATTTTTGTTAACGATTTTAATATTATAAAATAGAAATGAAATGTGCGCATTCACTTATTTCTATAATTATGTTTAAACCAGTATTAACATTGATACCTTTTAAATTCACGAGAAATAATAATATTAAACACAATGTTGGTAATTTAAGTACTTTACTGAAATTATTTACACAAGCAAAATCTTTATAATTCTTGGTATTTAGTTAAATTACTGAGACATGGTTTACTGCAAAATTTCAGGTATTTATTTTATTTCCTTTGAGAGATGTAGCTATAGTTAAAATATTTTACTCAAAATATGCCTGAATAAAAAAGAATAATTACTCGCGTTTTAAGCATCCATATATATATATATATATACAGCATATGCAAAATTATGCATATATGTGTGAAGTAATTAAATTAGCATATTAATCTCAAATCAAACTTATGAAAATAAATAGTACTTTTGACTTCACAAATTAAAAATAATATTGAATGGCTTCCTTCTGTTTCTTCTTATTTCTTAAATTCATTTATTTATTAGGTTAGCTTTTTTTAAGTATACGTAAAATTGAATGTAGATTCATTAAATGTAATTTTTTTTAATTTCACATCGGAATTAGTTCATTTATTTATCTATTATTGCTTAGTTTTATGAATAATTTGACTGTAGTTGTTCAAACATTTCCAATATATATGTAATTCTCTTCATTAAAATTAATAAATGTATAAATATTTAACAGTTTTTCGGTACTAACATATTGTTCTTATAATGCCGTTTTGTATATTTTACGGGTTTTTTATCAGTAGATTTCTGGAAGTAAACTGATTCTTATGCCAATGCTTCTTTCAGTAATAATTCTATATTTCTCAGTATGAACTTTTAATTTGTTGGTATTTGCTTTCAAAATTAAATGGTTACATTAAGTATTTCTGTATTAATAGTTTCACTAGATATATTTCTATTATTAACATTGTGCAGCTTAAGTATTATTTATAAAGGATACATAATTTTAAAATACCACACTCAACAACAGATTTAATTTTAAAACAGTCTTAAATACTTTTACGATAATACTAGTAGTTAATCTGTTCTTAAGATTGTAACTTTGACTCAATGTTAAGCTTTACATACTTGAAAAAAACATAGTATCATTAAAGTTATTTTAGTGCAATAGAAATACGTCTTTACATTGATAATTTCTCTTATTCTTTGATTTAAATTTTGCAAATAAAAGACACCTTCATGATTTCAGATCTTAATTTTCTTATTTTTATCAAGAAAAAAAATTAAATTAGAGCCTGTACATGACAGATTATCAATAATTATTCAAATAGATCTGTGTAAAGAAAGTTGAAATTATTAGATTTAATTTTCTAAATATAAATTTTCAAAATTAGGGAAAGTATTAAGGCCAAATATATCTTCATTTTAATAATTATATGTTTTAATTATTGCTATTTTTTTATTTCACTATAATAGGACATAAGGTGAATCCACTTCCTTTAATAATATGATTTAAAATTTATAAGAAAGTGAACTTAAATTTTGGAACATAAAGATTAAAATTTCAGTTAACAAGTATACCTACATTTTACACTTTTATGCTTCTTATAGATTTGTCCTACAAAAGGAATTTATATAGAATAATATAATTTAAAATGCTTATTTTTGATGCCCTATTTAAATTACTTATTTCAAATGTAATTACAGAATAAAAATATGAAAGATGTTAAATTGTTTCAAAGAACTCCAAAATATTTAAAATTTCCAAAATATATACCTATAAATCATGATTGTAATAGAAAAAATTCTTTAAACATCTCTTACATTTAATTCCTTTTTATCTGTTTAATTATAGTATTTTTAAATAATATAACGCAATTAATATAAAATCATGCCAACAATATTACACAATAATGTATATTTTTTTTGTATATACACCATTTTACTATATACGCACAATGATGTATATAAACATTTTCAGTAATTTTGTACAACAAAGATCAAGTTTATAAGACTACACTGCAAAAATATTCATTATATACTAAGTTTACAATATATATATATATATATATATAGTTATATATATATATATATATATATATATATATATATATATATATATATATTCACATAAAAAACTTTAAAATAAAGAATTTATTTATTCTACTTATAAATGTAATGCTATTTAACTGATAAAAATTAAAAACTGAAATCTAACTTCTTGGTATACTTTTTTGAAAAATAGAATATCCATTTTGGATTACAGTCACTTAAATTAGAGTATTCTAACACATATAGTAAAAATTCATTTCCACCACTTATCAAAATCATTCAACTTGAAATGTAGTTTATAGTTTCAATTATTTAATTTAATAAGTAAGAAATAGTTCTAGTTAATTATTACTATTGTTTACAGGATAAAATGTTTTATTACTGTACTGTTAATTCCGATTTTTGTAGGCTTTTATATTTAAAATCTATTTACTTTTTCAGCATCAGTAAAGGGAAATAATTATATTATTTTAATTCACATTAGTATTTCATTTTTAAATGTAAGTAATATATCGTAATAGTGAGTAGTATAACATAATTATATTATTAAAATATAATTTGTATAACATTTATTTTTTAAATTGAATAAATAAATAAACTACATCTTCCTTTATGATGTTAAATAGCAAAAATCGAAACTTTTTTAAATTTAAATTTAAGGTAATTAATTTCAAAAAATCTTTTGCCATCATATTTTGTAGAGGATTATCACGTACATATATATGCTCAAGAGTGAGATATACAGTATCTTTCGAATAAATACCTTGAAAATTAATTAAATAAACTAAGTAAATTACATTAAATTCTGTTTTTAATCAGATATTAAAATAAAACAGCAATGCATGTAATCTATGAGAATGATTATCAATCATTATGATTAGTGATTTTATGTTAGCTAAGAAAGTCAATGTGTAAGCCATACATTCATAAAAATGTCTAAATAGAGCATTATATTTAATGAATATACATCATATGCGAATATACTGTTTGATGAAAAAATAAATAAGAAAACTAGTATTGCAAAATGATTAAAATATTTCAATGTTGATAAAACAAAAAGAATATTTAAATAAATCTAAAACATTTTACAAACAGAATGTGTACATGTTTAATACAAATTTCCATAATTAGACATTTTTTAATTCAAAATAAATATTTTAATATTTTGAATTGCAATCTTTTTAATAATATCAAGGAACATAACCGAGTAGTATTAGAACATTTCCATGTTTAATTTACATATCGCGTTTATTATTTACATTCATAAGAATATATGAAACCAAAGAGAAAGACAAAAATACTTCAATTTAGATGATTAGCATAATTTTCAAGTTTATTTTCTATGTTGCGTAATTGCAATATATTTAGCATATATAAAACAGTTCAGCAATATTCACGAAATCTCGTATTTTACATTAACAATGATTTTAATATTAGTTTTATCTATTTAACTTACGTACAGCTTTATGAATTAACACAATGCCCATCCATCAAGGTACAGCAAAAAATTCCTATCTATTCCTTTCTCAGCTCTATATCTATATTCTTTACATTTTAGCAGAGTCGTGCCTTCTTCGAAAGGCTATCGCAAGTACTGTCTAAAAAATTTATTCCCTTTCACTTCGAATAACATTCAGCAAAGACAGTAGTCTCTTTCCTTAGTACAGGTCTTTGGTAAGGTATATGGGGCATAGTCTAAGTGACTTAGTTGCATCGATGAGCCGTACCTGTAGCGATTTGACAGGGATTTTTATCACTTGTCAAAACAGATCACAAAGAAAATGTCCACAATATCTCTAAGATCAGGAAATGTAGGGAGAGTTAGTAAAATAGAACATAAGCTCAGAAATAATATAAAACATAACAATGAATGATAAAAGTCAATTTATACATACATACACACAAACCAACATTTATATATACATATATATATATGTATATATATATATAATATATATATATATATATATTATATATATATATATATATATATATATATACATACATACATACATATATATATATATATATATATATATATATATATGTATATATATATATATATATATATATATATATATATATATATATATATATATATATATATATATATATATATATATATATATATATATATATATATATATATATATATATATATATATATATTAAAGAGCAATTGACAAATTTGTAATATGTTATTTATACCTAAATAAAGCATATATATTTTATTATATACATAATTTTATTTTGATTATTACCTATAATGTCTGTAAATTAAATTGTTTGAAAATACTTCTTATTTTAAAAATGAATATATTGAAAATCCTTGTAAACACTTGTCTATGATGTGTCCACAGAAAAACTTCTCACAAAATAAAATTCACTGCAATCATAAATTCTGAATAGTCTCTACTTTTATTATTATCACATTTATGAGGTGAAGAATGATTATATGATGGCTTATTTTATTATTTTGAAAATACAATAATACAAATTTTTCACAATACCATGTTATAGTCACGCAAGGTGAAAATTTTATTTATTTTATAGCTATTTATTGTTTTAAATTAAAAATTAAATAAAGTGTTTGTTGAAACGTAAAATTAAAGCATAAGAATAATATACTTAATATAATATTTTCATCATTTTTTAAAATTTCTTTGTAAGTTTTCATGTGATTTAAAATATTTTCGATTATTTTTTTAATTAAAAAATTATAACTTGATCTTTTTCATAAAATCATATTTTGATATAAAACTTGTAAATATTTCAAATATTTTGTTGACAAATCAGTTTTTAATCTTTTAATTTTTATACCAATATTTCACTGTTATCAATGTAAATACGTAGTTCGATTTCATTCATTTTTATGATAAAGTATTCCACGATATATTTATTCAATAAGTAACTGAATGTGTTTTTAATACTTTAAAGGTTATATTTCCTTTATTAATGTAGAATGAAATCCTCTAAAATATATTCCGTAATAAAGTTCTGAAATACTAATTTTATTATCAGTTTCGAATTCAGATTTATTTGTTTCTTATCTAAATTGGAATATGTACTTGTTATGATTTTAAGTAAAAAATATATATTCAATCTTATTTTCCAAAACGTGAATCAAATTGGAAAAAATAAAATAAATTAATTTTACAATAAATTTAAAACTGAATAATGAATGTTTAATTGCTGTTATTAAAATGTAAAATTATGTGGTTGCTTCGCAGAATGCAAACATAAATAGAAATACATTTTTGAAATAAATGAAGGAGTTCTTTAAAATTATTTTAAATTTTGTCTTGGCTTACAAATACATAACATAATATTTTCACTTCATTGTACTTGCGTCATTTTTCATTGTTTTGTGATAAAATATTTCTTCCAATTATATAATTAATTCTTCCCATTATTTATTATTTCTTCCAATTAATTATTCTTCCAATTATTTTTCTAGATAGTCTTAGCACACATCTTACTTGTATTGACAAAAATTTATATTTTAATTTCTTGGTTAATACTGCAGAAAAAGCTTAATTTATGTATTAATTTGTATTTAGCATTTAATTATATTTTAGTTTCTTTATTAATACATTTAAAATTTTTATCAGCCAAAGTGTTTAAAGTTTACCAAGTTAAATGTGAAAATATTATTTAAAAAATGTATCAAGTGACTGAAAGAAAGCCTCCCTCCCCTCTGTACACATAAAAACAAAACATATTTCTACATAATGTTTAATAATTAATATATTAAATTAAATTAATTTACAAAATGGAAATTCTAATCAAGATATATTTAATGCGTTTAGATAATTGCAAATGCCACTAAATATGTTTTGTTTTATGGACAAAAAGTACATTTAAATATTTGAGTAAGATGCATAACAATTATTATAATGAGTGTGTTTTACAAAATCTGTATGTAAATAGTAAATGATAATTGAAATATATATATTTATCTTAAAATATATTTCTAAGAGAGTTTTGTCAAAAATTTGCGTAGCTAAATATTAAGAGTTTGTTGAACATGCATTTAATATTTTATATGTTTTTAAGATAATATAATAAAGACTGCTTATTATTAAAGTAGTATTTGTTATTTAAATATTTTTTACTGGTAAAATGAGTAATAGATTGGTATTTACCATAAAATGCAATAATTTCGGTTTTGTTTTTATGTAGTTTTGTTAATAAGTACAGTGATTAATGTCTTTTACCGCAGAACAAACTTTATAATCCAAAGTTTTAATTTTAAATATTTTTTTAATTTTCGATAATTATTTGAATAGTTATTTACATAATGCTTACATTTTTCTAGAATTGTTAAAAAAGATGATTTTTAATTTCTAGAATAATGATGATTGATATCTATGATATGTGCAGCTTTAATATTGTATATTAATTCGAAGTTTTAAATAAATCTTTATTAATTAATAAAATTATGTGAAATTTGTTAGTTTGTAATATAAAAATAACGTTGTGCATGTTATATCTTGAAATAAATTATTATTAACAATTGTAATTTGCATTGTTCTGTAAAATATCAATAATATATAAGATGTTACATCCTTTAATTTTTAATTATGAATTTTAAGTAGTTATTTATTTATCATGTTATTCTGTGGTTAAAGTATTTCGATATAGGTAAACAATTAAGTTTGAGATTATATTAATTAGTGGTTATGATAAATAACACTAATTAATATAATCGCAAAATGAATATTAATTAATGGTTATGATAAATACAATTTGATGTTGAGAACATAATAAATGTTTAATTTAAGTTTCTATTTTGAATTTAAAGGCATGTGTTCTTTGTTGTAATTTCAAATATGAATTTATGTTTCGTTACTGAGACAACCGATGGTCGATGGTTAGTGTCCCTAATTTCGAAACAGTAAGTTGTGGGTTCGAATCCGGGTTTGGATATGGAAGATCCTTTCTGTGTATGTGTGTGTTTCTCTATCACTTCATTTTCAGTACAAATGGCAGACACACTGGCATTCTCTTCATACATTGAAAGCATTAATGGATTAAAATTATATGACCAGCCGAAAATAGGAAAATATTTTGCTATTTTAACGGATATTTATGTAATTATATTTTGATCCGGCATTTTTTAATAATATATCTAATTTTTTTTTTCACTTTTGATTTTGGTTCTTAGGTAACTGTCTTATATTTGCTTAATCAGTTTCGTTTTCTGAAATATTGTAATTTCTAATTTTAAAATGATTTTATACTAAATAAAAAGCAAACTTTGAATATGATTTTGTGAAGAAATGAAGCTAAATAAAAACAACCTTGTATATGCATTTCTAAATTAATTTCGAATTTGCGAGCCAATTAAACGCAAATGGCTTTCATTGCAAATGGAATGAAAGATATCTGAATTCTAAATAACGAGAACTTAGTCAAGCTATAGTAATATTTTAAAAATTTATAGAGTCAGAGGAATTAAATTAGATAATAGGTACATGCAATTTTCCAACCGTTTTACAAGAAATGAGTCACGAGAATTAAACAGTATTTATAATTGGAATTTGTGTCATTTCCGTTTTTAATTTTAAATCCAATGCTGGGATATTTTGTTTAGAAAATTCAATTAATTTTGTTGATATGTATATAAATTATATCAGGTAAAATCATACCAATTATAAACCTGCAAATTTCCATGGAAATGCATTCAATGGAATGATAATTATGATGCAACGTTTTTATTAAATAATCTTTAAATGGAACCTAAAAAAATATAATCCATTTAAAAATGTTTATATATAATGTGTATTAATGTATATATATATATATATATATATATATATATATATATATATATATATATATATACATTATATATATATATATATATATATATATATATATATATATATATATATATATATATATATATATATATATATATATATATATACATATATATATATATATATATATATATATATATATATATATATGTATATATATATGTATGTTTGTATGTGTGTGGGTTTGTGGGTGGTAGGTTGTTAGTGATGTGCTTGTGTGCATGCAAAACGTATGGTTATAATTCCTATATATGCATTATGACCATAATTTTTCCCAAAAGTGTAATATCTAAAAAACGTTCTACCAGAAATTTTTAGTGTACATTTTTATAAAATGAAATACAGCATATTTTCCATATATTTTCATCATGAGTAAATTTGTATTTTATTTCAGAAATTTAAAATAAATGTGCAATATTAATATTCATTTCTTTATTTTTAATACACTATTTCCTTCTTTTTTATCAGAAATTTTAAGAAAGTTAAATTTAACCATATTTTACAATTTATTCCGAAAGAAGTATACTTTTGTCTTGATGCATTTCACTATCCATCGGTTGAATGTTCATCACTGAAAGGAACGTCATGTAGTGTCTCATATAATTTATAACATTTCAACATAAATAAGATTTAACAAAATATATTGGTGGACTTTATAGAAATGCTTCATATAGCATCAGTATTTTTTTAAAAAAAATTTTACTTGTTCACTCAAAAGAAATATTTCATATGCCAAAGATTATTTTCGGAGAAATTTCATGAATGTTTTTATTGAAAAAATGCAAAAATATAATTTTGTTCAAAATTGAAATCTTAGAATGATTACTTTAAAATAAATTTTGAAAAAAGTAAAAATATTTAGCTTATTTAATTATAAATAACAGATAGTATGAGATTTGAGTCTGATATTTGAGTAGATAAATTATATATTCAAACTTCTTCGATAAAGACTTTATTCATGAATAGTCAAACTATGATTGATTAATGAACTTTACTTCATTAACTTGGGTTAAAATCGTAATTTATTATGTAATTATTCAATGTTTCAATATATATGAACACTGACTAAAATATGTTATATTTTTGTATTAAATGCTTAAATATTTAAATTTAATAGTTTTAATAATACATTTTTTATCGGAAGAAAGTTTACTAACAATTAGAGTAACAAGGCAACTGTTTCTGACAACTGGAATATATATATATATATATATATATATATATATATATATATATATATATATATATATATATATATATATATATATATATATATATATATATATATATATATATATATATATATATATATATATATATATATATATGTATGTATATATATATGTATATATATCTATATATATATATAAATCAAACTTATTGAATTTTAAAATTGAGCTTATTTTAATTATTTTAATCAAGCCAATAAATGAAGAAGGCTAACACACTGAAAGTAAATTGAAATATTAATTTCTTAGCTAACATTTCGATCCAAAATAATTTTTCTGGAATCCCATTTTATATTACATCTATAATTGATTTCGGTCTTCAAAAATAAACAATAAAATATATCACAGAGATAAAAAAGTTATTCAGTAATAAAATATAAAATTAAAACAAGATGATAAATCTTCCTTTTTTATAATGAATGTAAAAAATACAGAAAATATCAAAAATAGAAACATTATTTAAGTCATTTAATGTAGTGAATCAATGTTAGTACATACTTTCTTAAAAAGTAAGCATTTTGGAAAATGCATTTTGCGACTTTTATTCATCAGTATTTTTTTTTTTTTTAATATTTAAGGAATTAAGTACATTTTAACTGTACAAATGATTGTAGAACTTAAGCAAATGATTAACTGTAGATTTAGGTTACTAATTAGAAGCTATAATTACTTATTCTCCAAAATAAGTAATCTTTGTAAAGAAATCTAAGAAAAATGAAATCATAATATTGAGTGTAACATACATAACATTAATCAACCCTTTTATGTTTTTACAGAAACATATACAGTATCCACAGAAATATATTTTAAATCAAATTCATCTTACAAACATTCCCAATTAATTTTCTAATGGAGTAATAAATATAGTTCAACATACCTTCAGCAAAAAATATTTAGTAGCACATAATTTACGTTTAATTTTTCATAAAATAGAACATTAATCTATATTGTTGCGTTCAATGAAACAATGAAATATTTGTAAATTAAAATACCTTTTTTTAAAATTAAAAAAAAAAAATTGTTATAAATATTTAATCTCCTTATGTTCCAGAAAAATATGAGAAACTTAATGCATTTTGAGCATTGGGTATAAGACTGTTAACTTTTCTTGTAACATTGACTATTAAAATTTGATTTCACATTTATCTGATATTTATTTAAAATTTGCTTATAAAAATATTTCTTTAAATAAAATATATTTTATATTTTATATGACTTCAAAAAAGGAACAAAATATATTTTATATATTTTGTTCCTTTTTTGAAATCATATTAGATACACATGAATTTTCATTTTTATCAATGGAATGCTTAATACTTCAATAGGTTTTATTTTATGTTTTGATAAATACAGTAAAATATATTCCAATCAGTTACGTGTACATTTAAATAGAATTCAGTATAATTTTACTAATATTTAGAGTTGTCAAACTTTGAACAAAATAGCATTCATTAATGTGTAACACTGGTATTACACTATTTTAACCTGTACTGTTGAGTTCATTGTAAAATCAAATACAAGAATGTTTAATAACTTAAATATATTGAAAAGTTATAGAATTTAGAGTGCTTTCGATTTTAACAACAAAATTAAAATGATTTTTCTTCTTTATTTAAAAGATAATATTGAATGTTGAAGGAACACTGTAGTATTCATTATCAATTGTTTAAATTTACTATATTATTTTTTGTTTGAATACCTACGATCATTTTTGAGTTTCAGTGTTTTTGTGTGTTTATTCGAATTTCTTTAAAATTACACATATTTTCATTAAATTTACTTTTTCTAGTTCCTATTTATACTATCAAACCTCTAAATTACCTGTTGATAATGAAATTATTAGTAATTACAATTATAAAAAATGATTATCTTTGCTGTACTATGCTCTCCTTTATGACAGACAAAATTTGAAGCATTACTGTAGCTAGTGAATTTTAAATCTAAAATGAATGAAAACAATTTTGCTGCTTTTGTTTAGCATTTATCAGATGATTTTTTTTTACAATTGTGTTATCAGTTGATAAAATATGTCGATCCATTTCAGTTTTGATACAGAATATTAAAATGTTAAGTGATTATTTAAAAGAAAGGATTGAAACAACTTTCCATTCCATCATTGATTCTTTTTCTAAAATTTTAATTGATTTCCTAAAATTTGAAGGCCTGTTAACATAGCAAAGTGACTTTGTAAGTTTAAGTATATTTTAATATATAACATTATATTAAAGTAACAATCATAATTTAAAAATTATGCAAAATATCATCAAGCTCAAAATTAATACCATGTATTTTAATGCAGAGAAATTAATTATCTATAATTAGACTTAAAATTTTTCACTATTTAATGTGCCTTTTGGTTTCTAAAGCTACACAAATTCACGATGAAACATATATTATTAAAATACATCACATATCTTTTGATCCTCATTTTATCAAAATACTGTTTTAATGATTTGCAAGAAAAATTAGCTTATACATAAAATGATAATTTAACATTAAAAATAATTTAATATTATGATAGAAAACGTATACATAAAATACGTATTATATGCTTTTTTAAATATCTATGTTGAAGTTTGTTTCAAAATTAGTTTCACTTTTAAATTTTTTTAAAACCAATTACAAATATAATTCAAAGACTTCTTATCATAAAACATTCATATAAATTAAAATATGGTTTACCATTTGGTAATAATTACAAAAAACCATAAATTTGAATCTAAAAATTGATTGAAATTCTTAATTATATTTGGATTGAATTTCTATGTATACGTGGAGTTTAGAATTTAAGTAAATGTTCCATTTTTTGCATTACTTACATAAGTATTAATTCAATATTACTTTTTTATTTAGTCTAATTTAATTAAAAATAAGAAGATGATTTGCCTGTTGTGTATCACACTGACAAACAAACCGATATTAATAAAAATTTCTTGATGAATGAGTATAGAAAATTAAAATAGCTTTGCACTGAGTATATAGAGAATTTTAAAAGTATAATTATTTTATTTATGTATTACTACTGTGTGTTTGGGGTATTTCAAATATAAAGTAAAATTATTTACAACTAGATTATTAAAACTTTAAATTAAAGATTTACAAATAAAACTAATTTTACTCATTAAAATATATTTTAAATTTTAGGAAATCTTTGATATTTTAGAATATTATTAAGTAAAAAGGGTAAGTTATTTTAGTACATTGATGAATTTTAAAATATTCTTTAGTTTAAACGAAAATTAAGGACTTCAATAAAGATTTAGAATGTTGAATACCATCATTATTTCATAGCTTTAACTCATACTAGAATAAATTCTTATACATGTAAATAAAAAAATATTATTAGAAAACAATGTTACATTTTGCAAGAAAATCTTCATTATTGTAAAACACTCTATTTCAGTAATGTAATGTTTAAATATTGAAAAATATATATAGATTTAAATTACTATTAAAAGATGTCGTTAAACGGGATGCACTCTGTTTGTAAAATTTGTCAAGTTAAAAGTTAAACTTAAATTTACATTCCAGATCCAGTGTGCTTCTTTGTTTATATTTTCTGGCACCGCATATTCTGAAATTATCGGCATAATTTTTTAAAAAAATATATATTTAAAAATTAAAAATAATTGGCAGAATTATGTGTTACTCGAATTCTTTAACACATTAATAGGGAGAAAAAAGTACTTCGATTGGAGTTATTTCTCTACAGGAGGGCTCCAAAAATATTATACCTAATAAAAGAAATTAAGATAAAATAAATGTTTTACAGAGGAAAAGTTTGAAAAATCGATTTATTGAAAAGTTACATAATTACTTTTAAAAGTGCTTTTACTCGGAAAGGGAAGCCAAATGGAGAAAAAAATTTAATGTCAAGCTGCAGAAAGTGCCTTGAAAAATGACAAAATTCGGATAAAGTTTGCTACACAATAATGCTAGAAATCATTAACAAATAGGAAGGTAATATAGGCAACAAATTTTTATCCGATACTACCATTCAGTTTTAGGGGCACAAATCTGTCCGATGTATTTTATTGCTGAATGAGTTACCTCTTGCAAGAATTATCCGATTCACTTGAGAATAGGAGTGAAAAGAAATAAATTCAGTCATATTCAATTGAACCAAATTTAAAAATTATTAACAGTTTACTTTTAATTCGAATTCATTTTTTATATAATATAAAATTTCAAATAAATACACATAATGAAAAACTTAAGATTCAATTTATAATAAGCAAAAATGTTATGATATATGACTTGTTAAACATTTAGTATAAATAAATTGTTTTTTCATATCATATTCCATTCTTTTTGTTTTCTGCAAGCATAAATTTTATTATTTAAAATTAGTTTTAATTCATTCTTGAGCAATTAAGATAGTAATTTTATTTATGTCTGAACATTTTTATCTAATTTATTGTCTGTTAACAATTTTATTATATTTTCTTATTGCGAATACTGTTCATCGTAGAATGGATTTGGAATAAAAATAATTTACCCCTTTTTTATTCAACAATGTGACCAATGTTTGATATAATCATTTCTTACATTATTTTCCTAAATATTCGTCTTAAAAAATGCTCTTTAGGTTAGAAGTTGCAAATTATTTTTTTTAAAAACGAATAAAAATAACTGTTTTCGTAAATCTATAACACATGTTATACAAAATAAAGTAAATTTATAAATCCGTTCAACGTTTTTCCATAATAGTTTTTTTAAACATTTGGTAAATGATAGGCAAAATACAGAAAATTTATAAATCACTTTGAATTCTTTGTGCTATGAAACATTAGTTTGTACCATTGCATCAAGGGATGAACTTTTTGAAGGACAAATATTTTATACTAAGCCTACCTTATTAATTTAGAGACATGATTTGTGATTTTACTCTGCTTATTGTATTCATGATATATTTTGGGTGATTTTTATTACTGTGAATATATCAAGGCAAGCAGTTAAAATTAAAATATGAGTGAAACTATCATGTCAAACAGTACATGTTATTCAAAATTATCATGTCAAACAGTACATGTTATTCAAAATTATCATGTCAAACAGTACATGTTATTCAAAATTATCATGTCAAACAGTACATGTTATTCAAAATTATCATGTCAAACAGTACATGTTATTCAAAATTATCATGTCAAACAGTACATGTTATTCAAAATTAAAAGAATTTGTATTTCAGAATACCCATGTTGATTTACTCTAGGATAAAAAGTATTTATATCTAAGCTTTTGGAAATTGATAGTTTAACTTGTGTAATTCATAATTAGCCCTGAGCAAATTATATATACGATAAAATGAATAATAAGTGTATTATCTGATTGCCATATAATTGTATAAATTAGGATAATTTACCAAGGCGTAAGATTGTGATATTATCTTAAACATTGCAAGACAATTTGTTTGTTAAATTTTCTAATCGACACATAAAATTATCATGAAATGAGAGGACTGAGAATAAATTGTTTGTTAATAAATTTATTCCTGCATCATCATATTATTGTTGCTATGAAGAGAAACTCGTTGGAACTAATGTCAGAAGTGGGATTTGAATTAAATGTTCGTTACACTAGACGCATGATGAAATTAATGAAGATATTGATCTATTAAACTAAATGAAAGCCTACCAGAAGAAACAAAGTGGATCCAGAAGTGTAATCTGCAATTGTGGTTGTTTAGAAATAGACTTTAGAGGCTATTGGAAAGATAAATAGTAGGTTTGCAGATGTATAAAAAGTGGCTCCTTTAAAAGAAATAATACAATCATTGGAATTTCTAATAAAAATACTCCTGCCAACTTGTGTGTTTTATTTTCATCCTTCTTAATCATATGAGACCAAGAAACAAATTTAGTTCAATAATTTGTAGTTTAATTAATGGATATCATCTTCATACAAGGAATTTCAAACATAATAAATTTTCAATAGTATTCAGGTCAGTGTTGCTTCTTGGGTAGGAAAAGAAATATATTCCTTTTTTAAACTATTTTGGGCATATATTTTAACATATGCCACGGAGTTTAATATTGGTTATATATCCTTACTTCTGCTTTAATCCTGCCTTATCGGGTAACAGGTATTTGAAGGAACATATTAATTTTGATTGCAGGGTAATTGCTATTAAATGTGCATCATACCATCTATATGTATATTCAAATCATGACATCTGTTGTGTTCTTTGCAGTTGCTTCAGTGCAATAATGCTTCAATATCACCTTCCCTAACTGTACATCTTAAATATTTTCAATCATCGCTACTAAACAACATTATTTTATTCTTGTTTCTCCAGATTTATGTTTACTGATTTTGTGACCACTTAATGTGTTTCCTTGACTACTGAATACATTTTTTAAGTTTTTAAGAATTAATTGTGGTACGTAAATCACATTTTTCTTTATTTTTCCCCACAGCTTATAATATCATCTTTATTATTATGGAATTAACTGAAATATGTGTTGTATTAATTACCTTATCTAACGATATCTGGTGACATTTTGCTATATTCGAAGCAATATATAGCAAAAGGATTATCATTCTTGACTTATTTTTCACTGATTCAATTTTTTCTTAGAGTAAGCTTATTAATAATTTCAGTACAAAAGTGATTGTTTTTTTTTCTGAAAACAACAATCCTTTTTCTTTGTAAAGTTGTCTAATCATTTCTTGTTTATAATGGTTTCTTCCTTTAGTAATAATTTGTTTTCTTTAGGAAAAATGATTAAAATATGTATTTGAAAATTATTATATTTTTCTAAATTAGTACATAAATTTTTGCAAAATTCCTTCCAATAACATAGTAATTTTCGTCCTCGAAAGATACTGTATTAGCAATCAAAATATACTGTATTTCGAATACTAACACTTGATTACTTCTCGGATCAGTTATTGTGATCAGTAAGATCATTTTTATCACAACACACTTTAGTATTTACAAGAAACGAAACTATGTTGTCATCTATATTGAAAGAAAGGTAATTTCTTGTAATTTTGATGTATTTCAATTCTGTATTTTTGATTATGTTGTTGTTGTTACTATTGACACTAGGACAAGCCAAACTCGCTATTCCTTGGCTATGCGAGTGTAAGTAAATTGGGGCGTTTTACGTCTAATCAGAGCACCATAAAGGCGAAAGTACGGCTTTAACCCTTCAAATCCTCTGATAGATATCAGCACCACAGAATCTACTCTCTGAATTATTGGCATTGATCTGAAGGTGGAGTAAACTTCTCCAGACCATTGCACCCATGGTAATTGCTCAACGACTTACCACATGGCATTTATACATGTCATTATATATATATATATATATATATACAATACACATGGATGCCTTCGAAAATTTCAAAATTATCAAATGTTACTACTTCCTAAAATACCT